>VDFB02070237.1:0-12725 GCA_007258455.2 Sequoia sempervirens | reverse complement strand
TAGCAACAATTCCACTGTTCTGTGTTACAACATTTTCTTCAAAGAACTAACTACTATCTCTACTACAGAATGCCCTAGCACTTTCTTAGTCTAACTTGTCTCTATTATCTGTCTAACTAACCCCTTACAAATGAGGGACAAATGCCATTTATAGAGAACCCCCAAAACATGTCGGCCCAACCAAACATTTACAAAATAAAATAGCCAAAACAAGTCAGCCTCAGGAATTTCAAATTAAGCCACACATTAAATGTCGATACATCATCAAGGTTGGCCAAAACGCATTCTCCAATGTGGCCCAGATCAACACATGCCCCATAATAATAGGGAAGCACAAATCTCCAAGTTGACATTAATTGCCGCCTCCCTTATCTTTGTTCTGATCCAACGATTCATAAACCTTCAAAAACACTTTATCCAACTCAGCAACAGGTGGCAAGGGTAGGATTTTGAGCTGACATTCAATTGATCCAATTTCTTCCTTCGACTGCTTGACCATTGTATCCCAATCACCCTTATATGCCAAGTACTTATCCACCACAGCCAGATAAGTAGCTGCATCATCCAATTGGTGCCCTGTCACAGAGTTTTCAATATCAGGGGCATAGACATCATGCCACCATTCCCTCAATTGTTCTAAGCTCAGGTATTTAGGAGCAATCTTCCTCCTGCCAGTCATTACCTCAAAAAAGGCGATGCATCCATCATAAACACCAGTTAGATTACCATCCATCTGCTTCTTTTGTTTATAGATCTTCTTGATGGCTTTCTGTCGGATTTGCAAGGCCTCAAACCATTCCCAAGGCTCATTAACGCTAGATGAAGGAAGGATTCCATCAGTAACCAGCTGATCTTTACCATACTCCATGATGGCTTTAGTTTTCTGCAATAAAAGATCAGCATCCTCCTTATCCTGAGATAAAACATGCTCTAATAAATCTTTAGCCCTTATTGCATCTTTTCCAGTTGAAAGGATATCCTTTATTGCATCATCTCCTTTAGTCTGTACCTCCTTCAACCAATCTATTGTAGCCATGGTAGAAGCTTTCATCTTTTCTATTTCAGAAATGGTCTCCTTTGGCAAGAAACCAACAGTAACAGAAGAGGATGGGTGAAAAGATTGCAAAGGCTTCATTAAATCTTCTAGACATTTCCTTAGCCTTTCATTCTCTTTCTTTAATTCATGCTTTTCCTGTGTTTCCTTCCTCAATCTCCCAATGATCACTGCACTGGACCCCTCATATTCTTCAATATCTTGTTCCATAGAAGCAGGCCCAAGATTGATAGTCTATACATTATAATCTTTCCCAGTGACCTCATCTCTACTTTTATCAACATCAGGGGTAGCAATATGAATAACCCTGTTACTATCCTCATCTCTTTCAATATTTGAAACCACCTTGGCTACCTTCTTCTTACCCTTTCCAATCTTGGCCAAAATTTCATCCCAGTTGAGAGGAGTGTCTTCAACAATGACCCGTTTTCTTCTAATCTCCTTATCTAGCCAATCCGAAACAGCAGGATCCACCCGAATTTTATCCTTCCTGACCTCTTCACGCTGCTCTGCCGTCTCATCCTTTTCCTTCTCAGGAGATTGATCGCCTTTGCTTTCCAGTTTTGGTTCCTCTTCTTGCAGGGGTGAGGGAGTCTTAGCATGAACATCCTCCTTCTCAGGGGATCTGTTATCTTTACTACTCACAGGAGAATCCTCATATTGTACCAGCAGAGCAGGATGTACTTCTACATGTCCTGCCTCAAACTCAGCAGCTGTGCCATAAAGTTCTCCCTCCTTAAACGGTTCTGCTTCTTCACTGGTCTCATGCTCTCCAGGAGTTGTCTGCTCAGGCATACCCGATGGAGGAGAGGTGTCTTTCTGTTGTTCTACAGTTGATGCCATTGGAAGAGGATCTGTCTTTTGCATAGTTTCCTTGGGAGATGGAGTTCTCGACCTTCTTGAATAGACCCTAGTTTTCTCTCCTGAGCTCTCCACATCAACCACATGAGGATCCACCTTATCCTTAGAAGTTTCCTGACCTTTCTTCTTAGAAGCCCTGGTTGTCCTTGCCCTTTTTGGCTGTGGAGGAACATCCTCTTTCTCTGCTTTCTCAAGTTCCTCCTCCTCAAAAGACTTACCTATTTTTACAGTATGGCTTCTCTTCTTTCCCCTAGGTTTTCTTTTCTTTTCAGGCTCACTCTCCTTAGGGCCTCTGATTTTAATTTTAAAAGGTGAACTCCCCTTAGCTTTGCCTGCAGAATCATCTTAACCGGACTCCTCTGAAGTGGAATGAGCATTCAAATTTCCCATCATATTGAAGGTACAGGGTACCTTTTCACTTTCCAATTCCCATACTTTATGCTTCAACTAGGACTTGGTAGATTTCATAATAGGAGCCATTAATTCCTCCAGTTCAGTTATTTCCTTTTCTGACCAATTTACCTCTCCAATGGGTCTGTCCTTGACTGACTCATATGCATGATCCTGGACTAAATTTCCATCATCTTCCAACTGATCAGGAATTAACTTGACATTGTACATTATGATTACATCAGCTGGAAGCCTTGAATATCTTTTCTTTCTTACCTCAAAGTCATCCTTGCTATTCGCCCAATAGTCCTCTAGATCATCCTTATGGTGATATTCTTTGGTAGCTTTCTTCTGGGCTTCACCAATAATATCAAAGTTCGCCCCCTTAGAATGGAAAGAGAACCCATAAGTACTCAATTCCTCTCCTGATGCATGAGCCGATTGGATTGAAGGGAAAACCTCAGCTATACCAATTTTCAAAGGAAAATCCCCACCAAACCCTGTCTTGTGCTTCTCTCTTTTAACAACGGCATCGAAATCACATATCTGCCGGGTAACCTCCAAAAGTATGACATGGTCGGTAGGATATCTAGGCAATCTGTATGGAGCAGTCGGACATCCATCAATTCTGACATAGGAGAAAGTGGGGAATTGTATGAACCAAGCTTCGTACTTTTTGATCAGCTCCTTGGCTCCATCAGAAATTCTCACATGCTCTGCATTTTGAAGCAACCTAGTGATATGCATAGTGAATGCATCATTTGCTCTTCTATAATTTGAATTCTCTAGGTGCAACTCAGGGTACACCTCATAGATGACATCTTGTCCAAATGTTCCTTTTAGATTCAGTCCCCTGTATGGATAAAATCTAGCAAGTACATACACCACATAAGATGACATGGTGAATTTCTTTATTTCAAGCACATCTCTCATCTACCTGTCAATCATTGCACTGATAATTCCTGCCCAATGGTAATTAATTCCTTGCTCAATCTTGTTTTTAACATGCACCATCCAACTCTCCAATACCCCAACACTCTTCAAGCTGGCCACCCTGCTCAACAGTGTCATTGCATCATATATGTCCTGTCAGAACTTGATCCTGTGTAACTGCTTGGGTAACTTGGCGAAATGAGATTTTGGCTTTTCCAACCAGTAATTGATCATCTGCTAAGCTTTGGTAGGCTCATCCTCATAGTAAGTCCTTGCCAAGTCCATGTCCAAGGCACACACACATGATAAGTCTGGCATATCAAATGCCTGGGCAATAGAAACTGGATTAAAGTTTGCCAACACCCTTCCATCAGTGCTGACAATCCTCTGTGTATCAAAATCATAGTGCCTGGCACATTCCAATATTAGCTCGTAGCATTGAACTACAAGAGGAAATCCGGCCACATGAGCCAGCCCAGACTTCACCATCCCCTTGGTCAGGACTGATAAATCTTGCTGAGCTGTCCTTTCTTTGAACTCTTCATATCTCCATGCTCCTACATTGGTGTCTGAGACTTCTAACCAAACTGAAGCTACCTTACTATCAGGCAACTGACTTTTCACATCCAGCCTTAACCTTTCCGCATCGGTGACCGAAGACCCCTCTGTATCTCCCTTGGCCTTTCCTGCCGCCGCTTTGCTTGATTCAGCCTACATTCACAAAAGAGCCTCATGAAAATCCAATTATCATCTATATTTCAGTCAAAGGTTAGCCTTGAAACCACATGAAATCATTAAGATAAACCATTAATCATCAATCTTGAAAAATCGGGAAAATGAAGCAATCCGGGAAGATGAGGCAATCCGGGAAAATCCAGTCGGGGCGGAATTCAGAGAAATCCGACCCAGACGGACTCCCACTGCCAAGACATCATTCATCAAACAAATCATCGATATAGACAAAAGAGATGCATAATTATCCTGAAATTCATCTATTTAGCAACAATAAATCATCATCCAACATCCAATTCATTGCTTCAATTTCAAAAATAAAAATGAAATGAAACCAGGCAAAAAACCGGAAAAATCCGGATGGCTCGGATTTCCGCGGACAACTTGAAATTCCGGAAACTCATCATACTTCGGGAAAATGGAAGAATCCGTGAAAATTCGGGTGCGTAGAAATTCCGCTGACACCTCGGAAACCTGACGACCGTTCGACGCGCAGACCATTAACCGAGTAATCACACAAACCCCCCTATTCGGATTCTACGAAGATAAACTCGACCCCAATAAGCCGGATCTCAATTACACCTGAATTTAAACTCCCAAAATTTCTCAAATGATTGATCCTTGCAATGAAATGATGATGCCCTAATCTTAACAGCCAAACCTTCGCCATGAGAGCTAAAGCAAGCTCGAAATTCAAACTCAATCCCTTAAAACGATGAAATTAGTGCGCACCAGGGTATAAAATGTTGCGAACAAGGTCGAGCAAAACACGAGACAAGAGGATCATGACGACTCCACCGAACTTAAGAAATATGAGCAAACATACCGAAACCCTAATCTTCACAAAATATAGTAGGCTACGCGCCAACAAGGCCAGGCCCTAACATAAACACCTAACCACAGGGGAGTACCTGTCGTTCGATTAATAAACGAAGGGATACATAGTGCGGGTGCTGAAACCCGTGGAAGGGTGAGTTCAAACCCTAATTCGATAAATATGTGGTTATGAAAATAAACAAGGGCCGACCCAGATAACCACCATTCAATAACCTGAAAGATTCAATCAAAGCACAAACAAAAGGCAAAGTCAACGATGAATTACCATGAATGAAGTCCAAATGAAACTCGAGTCTAGGGAATCACTGCGAACCCGGGTGCTCCAGCGACGAAAATATTCAACACAAACGCTCAAGCAATCCACACACGAATAGACCACATCCAACGACCAAGGCTCGAAATGAACAATCCTAAGCACTAGAGCAGATGGCAAATGAATAATGAAATCATGAAGAGCACTAAAAGCCTTTAAATTCGCCAACATTCGTGCCAGAGAAAATGTACCTCAAGCATTAATGGCGGATAAGACATATCGACGAAACTGAAACCCTCGAAAGCTCAAAATGGAAAACCTAAAAAACTGAGTTAGATGGACTATCCCAGCATCAATTCGCGGGACTACTGCCGCACTCTTCGACCGGACGTAGTCCAGAAAATCCAGTTGCCAAAAAACTGAATTTAACCAAAAAGCTTAGATTTCAAAAATCCCATTAAAGCACCGTGATGATGTAACCGACTGGTACCCGAGTGAACTGAAAACTCCTGCACTAAAGTGGCAAAACCCGCATCTTACTAAAAACCAAGTTTGGATCAATTCCACCTTCAGGGTAAGACCAAGGAAAGCAAGACCAACATCCCAAGACCTTGAAAGGACAAATCCAATAAAAACCAAAGGTCCAAGAGACATCAGAAATCAAAAAACAAAGGGTCCCTACTCCAAGTGGGGCATGTGTGCAAAATTGCACAACAAATGGTGACTCTACTGGGGAAATGCTCTAGAGCATTTCGATGAAAAACTAGAATCAAGAACCCAAAACTTATGATTTCAACTCATCCATCCTACCACCACCTACGGTTAAACCAAAGAACCCACAAGTCACCCAAACTCTTCCTACACTAGGATCAAATTGTGTGCATATGTATTCATTACCCCCTTTAGCTGCAAAAGAAACCAAACTTGGTCTGAACAGGCTACATGAAGATTCATACTCTAAAAGCAACCTCTGATAGAGCTCCTCACGCTTAGGGTGAATCCATAGCTCCGGACGAGAGTTATCACATCATGGATTCTCCCCTCAACATAGCTCTACCGCTAGTCGTGACGTCGCTCATAGCCCCGTATAGAGATATTCTAGGGATCCCTAATGAGTTATATATTTAGTCTTTTGATTTTCTGGTTTCATTGTTCTTTCTTTTTTTATTTCAACTTGTGAACAAGTGAAGTCCACACTCGTATCGAGAACCACAAAGGGTATTAGAGCAGATTTTTTTGGTTCGCAAGTGCATTCTCATAAGGACCTTCGCCACCTTTGTGACATCTTTTATATTCAAAATGTGAGACCCTAATGTATTCCTGTTCAATCTAACTATAGGACTCTTTATCTTAGACACAAGGATAAGCAATATAAAGCAGAGAATTCATACCATGATGTTCTGGAAAGATGATTAAAGTTTGAAAAGGAAATACTGAGAACACCACACCTACTTTGTCACCACTGTCATACAAATACAACAGGAGATCCCACAAGGAGTAAGAACCAAGAGCAAGAGCAACACAAACCAAAGCGAAACAAGCCAAAGCAAACCTACTCTAACCAAAACAAAGCAAGAAAAACCGAAAAGAAACCTATTCTAACAAAGCGAACAATAGAAAGCAATCTAAACTAACTATATACAAAATAGGGAGCTGAAAACAGCTCAGGATTGGAAATAATGTTCAAATACTGCCCGTTAACAGGCAGTGGAATATCCTTCCCCATGAGAGTCCACAAACGGAAGGCATTATCTCCAAGTATTTCAGCAATCTGATATGGACCAAGCCACAATTTGTCAAATTTCCCATGGTCCCCTTTTTGATCATGAGGTTTATCCCAGTACAACACAAGGTCAGAAATCCTAAAAGCCTTGACCTTAGCTCTTCTATCAAACCACCTCTTAACTACCCCCTGATGTTTGGCAAATTTTTCAAGGGCATGGTCTCGTTTCTCCTCAAGGTGTAGTAGCTCTGCTAACTGGGCCTCCCTTCTATCCCCTTCATCATAAAACTCATTAATAAATTGCAAGGTTGGAATCTTGAGTTATATTGGCTCCAGACCATATATTAAGTGATAGGGAGATGTTTCGATGGATGACTTAAGCCTTGTACGATCTGCCCAAAGGGAAATTCGAAGTTGGGTGTGCCAATCTTTTGGACTCCTCTCCAACAGCTTACAAATAACAGTTAATAAGTTCTTATTGGAGGATTCTGCCAGACCATTACCCTGGGGATAATAATTAGATGCAAACTTTACAATAACGCCATGATCAAAAACCCAGTTTGAAAATTTTAAAGATGCAAAAGCAGGACCATTATCACAGACAATAGAAATAGGACATCCAAATCGGTTTATAATAGTAGATTCTAGAAAATCAATCACTACCTCAGATGTACATTACCTATAAGAAAAAGCTTCAATCCACCTCATGAAATAATCAGTAATGGTTAGAATGTACCTGTGTCCCGTAGAAGATGGTGGGTTCATAGGACCTATAAAGTCCATGCCCCATTGGGCAAAAGGTCTTACCTCAGTAACCGGTTGGAGTGGGAGTGTTGCATACCTTTCCTTCATTGCTGCAGTCTGGCAAGTGTGACAAACCCTAACATGATGGTGAACATCCTTGAACAATGTGGGCCAATAATACCCTGCCCTTAATATCTAATTTGCTATGGCAATAGTAGAACCGTAGCCAATGCCATACTTTTCATGAAACTCATTCATCACCCTTTCAGCTTCTTGTCTCCCAAGACACCTCAAATAAATGCCTTCATAATTTTTCTTATACATGACAACTCCTTTTAGCATGAAACCATCGCTCTTCAGTCGTAGGGCTCTCCTCTGAATAGTATTAAGATGGCTTGGGGATCACTGGTTCAGTAAGTAATAAACTATGTCATCATACCAGCCACCTAGGGAAACCTCCTCAAGATTATAATTCTGAATAGTCAGTTTAGGCCCCATTTCAGCCATAGTCTGAGTAAGCCCTTGTCCTCTTACCAATTTCCTATGGGTTAGATCTCAATCTCATATTCTTGTAGTATCATTACCCACTTCCTAGTTTCACGCCACCAAATCTCATTCTCCGCAGATCAACATTAACTTAATCGGCAGATTCGTGGACAATTGCATAAACCTTATTCCTGAGGATGTAATGTCTGAATTTCTTTACTACTCTAACCAGGGCATACGCCTACTTTTCCACACTTGGGTACTTCAACTCAACATCCTTTAATGGTGCACTCATAAAAGCAATAGGATGCTCATTTCCCTCATTAGACTTCTGAGTCAACATTCCCGCACATGAATGGTCTGAGGCAAATGAATAGATGTAAAAGGGCTTACTGTAATCGGGACCTACCAATACTGGAGCATCAGCAATGGCTCTTTTGATTTCTGCAAATGTCTCATTTACTTCTACAGTCCATTCAACTTTAGTGTCTTGCTTCAACATTGCATTCAACAGTTTAACAATTTTAGCAAATCCAGTAATGTATTTCTTGACGAAGTTGATCTTGCCAAAGAAAGACTTCATCTCTTTTTTGCTAGCAGGTGGCTGAATCTTCAGTATGGCCTCCACTCTCTCAATCAATAGCAATTCCCTTTTCAGATATGACATGTCCCAACAATTTCGCTTCTATCACTCCAAAAATACACTTTTTAGGATTCAGGGATATGCCGAATTCCCTGCACCTTTGAAACACTTTGCATAAGTCAGAGATGTGGTCCCCTCTGTTTTTAGAAAAGACAGTTAGATCATCCATATAAATAATAATGCACTTGCCTATGATATCTTTAAAGGAAATATCCATAGCCCTTTGAAATGTAGCCCCAACATTAATGAGACCAAAGGGCATCCTCCTGTAGGCAAAGGTACCCCATTTAGTTGTGAAAGTAGTCTTGTGCCCCGGCTCCTCATAATGAACCAAAATAAATTTCTTCCAATGGTTGTGTCACTCCTCAATAGCCGCCCGTAAAGGACATCATCTCGAGAACCATTTACTGCTTTGAAGTACTTCAATTCAACGTAAGGAATCTGCGGTAATTGTCTTTTGACTGTTTATTTAGAACTCACTTAAAGTTCGATTTCCCCATTCTTTCCTTTCTCAGACTAGGTTCGCCACCCATGTTGGAATGCCCGACAGAAAAAATACCGCTGACGTAATTTCTGAACTTCTTTCTGTATAACTGGTTCCAATGCTAATTGCCCTGCCTCTACTTGAGTTTAGCACTGCTTCTCAGCATAGTATGGGTTATGATTGATGTATCATAAGTTTTTAGGTCTTCATAACTCTAGGCTACTATATCTGGAAAGCTATGCAATGCTTCAATTATTCCTTGTCTTTCCTCTGGAGTGTATATCTAGCCAATAAAAATGTTCTTAACATTATCTTCAGTTCCCATATTGTGAGTATCACACTATCCACTAATAGATTTCTTTTTAGACTCTTGTTCCTGATCTCTGATCTTGTCCAAATCAAAAATCTGCTCCAACTGTACCATTCCCCTTGGAATAATATTAGACTTCAAGTTTATCACTCCTTCCAAATCTAGTTCTGTTTCATCAATGATTTGGGAAGCGAAAACATTTGTGTTTGTAATAAAGTCTAGGATGTGCTTGTCATTCTCAAATACCTGAAAGTTAGTAACATTGTCTAGAACTGATGGCACGGGGGTCAATTCTACAGTAAACTTTTTCAAACTTGACAAAGATAGGGGCTGCAGAGTGCTTGCTTCCTGGGCCAGAGAATTTGTAGTTTGATTCTTCTGTCGTGGTATCAGTTGAATATTGAAGGCATCAAATCCCTCAATGAGGTCCCATACTCTATACCTATAATTAGTCATTCTCCTATCATGACATGAATATTGTTTCCTTACTTGCTTAATTACCAACTCAGAATCACCAAAAACTTGCAAAATCTTAACATTTTTCTTGAGTGCCATAAGAAGTCCATGAACCAATGCCTCATATTCTGCTACATTATTATTATAGTGAAATTGAAGTCTATGAGCTACAAAGAAGGTCTTACCTTTTGGACTAATCAATTTGAATCCTGCTCCAGCTCCATGCTTGGATTTAGACCCATCAAATCTGAGGGTCCAGCATTCAGCGGTTGCATTCCTCTTCATCGTATTCTTCGAATTATTACTACTAGAGGATTCCTTGGGTGACATCACTTTCTTTCCTTTATAATCTTCTGGAGGGTTGTGCACATCTGTCTTGACTACCAGGACGGGATTTATGCATTTTTGTATTAGTTCTACTGCTGCTTGGCATAAACAACATTCCAACTCTAAATGGGAAGCATTATGAACTCTACACTAGTTAGGTAAGAGCAACTCCTCGAAGTTTGTCATCCTGCCGAGGTGAACTTGGTTTTCAATACACTGCTTACTGAATTCCTGGAAACTGTCCAATAAACTAATCTGATTATCTTCGAATTCATCCTCTTCCTTAACTGATCCCATCAAAATAGTAGTATTGCTGGATTCTGTTTCTATATCAACATACATCGAATGTAGCATCAGTACCTCCTCCGAATCTGATTCCTCATAAGGAGTCACTAATATATAATTTTTCATGCCTACTTTTGATATCAGAACTTCATTTGAAGTATTCTGATACTCCGTAATCATATATTTCATTCTTGGTTCTCTCTTAATTCTGATATGATTTGGCACCCCTTTCTAGGGAAGCCACATGTGGGAGTGATCAGTAGATACATATCCATTCAGGGCCTTCATAAAATCCCTTCCTAAAATTAAGCCATATGCATTAGGGATATCAGCTACTTGAATATTGATAACCTGTTGGATCCTTGGGTCAGAAGCTACTTGCATGTGAATCATGTTTAGTTCTCCCACTACATTTACTTCAGTTCTATCCAGCTGAGTTACCTTCTTCTAAGAGTCAGCAAGTGTAATCCCTAAATCTCTACATACTCCAAATGGCATTACATTAGTGGAAGCACCAGAATCCAGTAAACAGTTATGTAAATTTTTACCGAATATGCGCATAGAGATCAAGAATAGTGGGGTATCAGTCTTCCCTTGAAACAATGTTGGCTGAGTATCTACTTGGGCCACTTGAGTCTTGTCTTTCTCCTTGTCTTTATCTCCATGGGGAAAGTTAGTCTGATAGGCTTGGTTTTGTGTCTTCACAACCTGAGAACCTGGAACCTTGTTAACACTCTTGCTAGAAGGTTTATCCAAAGATACTGGATGTGCATCCTAGGGACCTAGGACTGCACTCCTAATTGCTGGGGACCTTAATAACTCGAATACTAAAATATTTACCTTTAACTTCTTGAACTCCTCAGCAACATACAAAGCCATTTGCTCCTCACTTAGATTAGTGGGGTCATCCTTGGAAGATTCCTCTACCTTATCTTTTCCTGCTTGAACAGTTTTTTCCTTCTATGGATCAGTTTGAGCTTGTCTTTCCTTTGAAAGGTACTGCCTGGAAACATGTGGAAAGGACAGATTATTACTAGCACTTGGGTCTGGAGGGATATTAAAATTATTAGGAGGAATGGAGGTGGTGAAAGGACCCCCATTATGTGGGCGTCTATGGGGCATGTCTCTTAAATCATATCCTTTACCTTGCCTCTGGAACATCTGTACTTCTTCAACATAAGCCTCTTCTTGATCCAGGGGGCCATTATCATTTGTTGCCTCTTCATTGAATAACTGAGCCACCTCATCTCCATTGCAGATTTGATCTATTTTATCCTTTTGAAAATCAGATTCCTCTTCTGGAATATTTTCTTCACCTACTGGAAAAGGGGCATGATTTAACACTAGTACAGGGGAGTCATAGGGAGTGGAGGGAACTATCTCCTGGCCATTTGCATTATTCTCCACTTCATATTAGAAAATAGAGGCTGTGGTTTGGAATTCTGGACATTCTAATTCAGAATGTTGGCTTGTCTTATGGAGTCTACACCACCCTAACAGGGCAGCCTCAGCCAGATATACACCACTAGGAGGCTTGTCTTGACTAACTGGCTTATTAGCATATTGGTTGACAGGTTGATCCAATGGAGTGGGGACTCCTCCATTATTAGGTCCTGTATTCCACATCCTATTCTGTCCTTGTGGCTACCTCCTATCAAATCTTGGCCCAATCCCTTGTCCTCTATCGAAATTTTGTCTTCTATCATTGTTGTACCCTCTGTCATTATTGAATCCCTTCTCATTATTGAATTCTCTCTCATTATTGAATCCCTTCTCATTATTGAATCATCTCTTATTATTGAATCCTCTCTCATTGTTGTAACCTCTATCTTGATTATATCCTCTGTCATTGTTGTAACCCCTTTCATTGCATTGTCCCCTATCAAAATTTTTCCCCTATGGATGCTCTCTGTTCTGATTGGATTGCAGATTTATCTGAGCAGCTTGTAATTGGTTGTTTTGATTCTTGAGGTAAGTCACCTCTAGGTTTAACTTCTTTATCTGCTCAGCCATTTCATCAACCCTATCTTTAATTAGGTCTCCATAAGGGGTCTGACTTGAATTACCTTGAGGAGGAACATACATTGTAGTAGATCCCATGGACTGATGCAACACTTCAGAATTCTGCAAGTAGGTAGGGAAACCAGTTGATTGCTATTGATACAAGGGCTGGTTAACTTGCTGCTGCGGGAAGTTCATCATAGGGG
>VDFB02070236.1:0-20248 GCA_007258455.2 Sequoia sempervirens | reverse complement strand
TGGTGTTTTTAGTAGAATTGCTAAATTTGGTTGGATTTCTATATTTAGCAACATAGCTAATCTTCACTTCTAAAGGAGGCTACATCGACAAGCCTTGACATTTTGCCCTTGGTTTTGCACCATATCTTGGGCATATGAGTTCCTTTTTTAGTTCTTTTTAATTTTTTTTTGGCTATTTTGTTGCCTACTTAGTGGTAGTGTAGGTAATTTATGATTTTGATCCTTTTCTTTTTTGGAATTTGTAGATTGTCATAGGTGTGGTGTAGTTCTTGTTTTGGGTCCTTTTGAGGCTCTATTTGGGCACACATGGGCACTTTTTCAGGCATTGTTTTTTTTAACAATGCATGTTTTTTGAGCTCTATGTAGTGACACTATTGGTTCATTTTGATTTTGCTGTATATTTGTGGTATTAGCATTGTAGCCTCATTTTGGCATTTGTAAAGCACTGAAATCAAGTCACTTTGTGATTTTTGCAAGTGGCAATTGTACATGCACTAAGTATGAAGTGTCGTAATCATTTTATGTTATGGGGTTTCTTGAATGAGTGATTTTTTTGAGGTGGGAAAAGAGGGCGGTGTTGTGCATTGCTTTTACTGATTTGGTTTCTATTTGACTCAATTGAGGAGTCTATCATATTTAATAATGGTTTTTTTAGTTCATTCTTTTGTTATTACCTTAAAAGAACTATATTTCTTAGTAACATGGAATCCTAAAACATTTTAGGGGGCTTGATCTTTTTCCCATCTCTATGAATTGTTGGAGTAATTAGGATAATCACTTGATAATTAATTAATTATTAGGTCCCTTATTACTTTACACTTAAGCTAAACTTAGAAGTGTTGTTTTTATAATTAGATTGGGCTATTTATAGGTCTAGTTGTCTCATTGCATATGATTAAGACACTTATCAGAATCTAATCAAATTCTCATCTAGGGTTTGCTCATTTGTTTTTATAAGCATTCATTTATACTTTGTAATCATTCACATTCCATTCAATTGATAATACAATTACAGGTTAATCTCAATATCAGATGCTTGTGTGGATTCAATCATTCTCTCTTGGTTGCATAGCAAACTAGTTGCTTTGATCTATTGTTTGTGATAGGCATTTTGGTTGCAAGTGATTTTTGGGAGTTGTGGGGTTCACTATCAACTCCAACATGGAGTTGTCCTTGAACTCAGTACTAATTGGTGGAAGCAAGCTTAGGCTAACAAGAATGATTATGTCCTAGTATTGATTGGTTGCATTGTTGACAATAACATTGTTTGGGCCATCTCACATATTGAGTGCTCTCACATTCTTTGGACCAAAATTTGGGAGATGCACAAAGATTTCAATGAATCTTCATTTTCAGATGATCCTACTATGGATTGTCTTGAACCCCTTGATGATTATGAGAATTCACCATTTGAGAATGATACAAAGGAGGAGCTTGCTTATTTGGAAAGTCTTGAATGTAATGATGACATAGAGACTTCTCGTGATGCTCTTCCTACAAAGATTTCTATTGATTCTTTGGTTTCATTGAGTCTTAGTGTAGATTTAGAGATTTCACCTCCTTTATCCTAAAGTTAGCATTTTGAAGCTAAGGAATCGTCAACACTAGCATCAATAGATTTGATTGTTGTCCAAATTCTATTGAGTTTAGAGTTGTTTGAGGGAGAGCTTGTAGTGACTTAGTTTAGTAGGACCATCCTTGTCTTCTAGAGGCAGTTTATTGGGATTGGGATGAGTTTTTGATAGATTTTTCAAATTTGTTTCGTGAGTCTTATCTTGTAGATGAAGAGACCACCATTGAGCACTTGGTTTTAATCTTTGATGATAGCTTTATAGTAGTTGTTGTCTCTGCATCTTTGGCATTTGTTCTAGAACAATTCCCACAACGTTTTGAGTTGTCATTGACTTCAGTTAGGCTATGACTCTTGATCAGATTGTTACATTTTTCAGCATTGATTGATGATTGATGAGCAACATCTAGAGATCTTCATCTTGTGTTTTCTTCCCTCATATTCCTGTCAAGAATGGGAAGACCTTTTGCACTCTTCCTTGAGTTTGTTTCCGTCTAAGGGGAGAATTGTTGTTCAGTGATTATGCATCATCTTTAATATTTAATGTTGAGCATCCACTATCAGTGCAAAAGGCTAAACATTGGGGGTTGCGGGGGCGGGGAGGTTTCATAGTCCTTTTTCTTTTGGGAGGAGTTTTTCCTCGCACAAGGTTTTATCCTTCTATTTCTTTTGAGGACTATTTTGGACATGAGTGCCTAACATGGCAATATGTTTGTTGGGACCCGTTCCATATATTACATTCCCCTAAGCCACATTTATGGGTGGTGTTGGTGCATGCATATTTTCTTGCATTTAATATATTATTTTATTGCATTATTGTGCCCTTCATCCATACTTGCAAAATCTTGTGATTACTTGCAAGGTGAGTTGTAAAGCTTGTTGAGTAACTCAGGAAAAAATGGTGTTGTCTCTCATAAAACTCGATGACTTTAACCTAAAAACTCGCCATTATGTGCCAAAATTGGCCAACTTGTGGTTGGTAAAAAAATTGCTTAACACTAAAAGAAAAAAATGATTTCATTATTATATCTTTTCTCAATTTTCATTTTTGTAGGTTTAGGGGAAGGACATTGTGGCTGGATGATATTTTGGTAAGTTACAAAATATCCAAGTTCTATTTCAAATGCGTTGTGAGATTATCGAACTACAATTATCTACACCATGAGGTGAATATGTATTACGTGATATTAAATTTTGTTTTTATTTTTATTTTTAAACTAATACTTATGCACATTTAAAAAAAATTCAAACCATTATTTTGCCATAGTTACAAGACTAGCAGGAACTCGCCAAAACTCAATGAGTTGCGGTCCGGGTAGGGGTAAACGAGTCTGGCAAACTCGGGGGCCGAGTACTCGCCAGACTCACCGGGTCTAGCGAGTCTTGACCCCCAAACATGGCCATTTTAGTTAATTGTTTACAAAAAATTTACAATCTTTCAATGCTTGTTTGGTTTATGACATGCCCATCTAGGATTTATAAAAAATATGAAAATGGTGTGCGCCATGAAGATCTGTGTGGTTTTGGGAGTGCACTCAGAGTGCTGCCCCAGGACCCCATGAGGGGCGCTGCCCGCAGACCCCCGCAAGGGGTGCTGCCCCTTGACCCCATTGGGGGCACTGTCCCCAGACTCCCACAGGGGCGCTGCCCCTTGACCTCACTAGGGGTGCTGCCCCTAGACCCCCGCGAGGGGTGCTGCCCCTCAACCCCATTGGGGTGTTTCCCCCAAACCCCTATCAAACTATAGGTCTAAGCATGTAATAGGCCAATGATGAATCATTATCATAGAACCTACAAAATACATATCCCCTATTGCAAATCTTTGCATCTTTCACAGTCAAAGCCATAATCAAGGATTATCTTGTTTCATACATTGGACAACTAGTTTAGTATGCAAGGACGGCCATAGGCAAAGTTGGCATGCTATAGTCATTGTACTGTTGAATACAAGTTAAGTCATAGTTGGCAAGAAATGCCATTTTCATAATGCAGAAAATGAATCAATCATGCCCTACACAGGAAACACATAAAACAATCCCATCTATTAGTATGCTAGCTAAAGTCAAACTAGAACATAACCATTTATCTTTTTACTTAACCGTTCCTATTTGTTAGTGAGCTTGACAACAAAACATGCAGTCTCGAAGGCTTCAATAAAATTTTAATACTAAATTCCTCACTTGAATATACACACCAATCATTGAGACGCAAACAAATACCATGGTTACATCATCATCTAGGACCTATCTTAGACATTAGCGCATGACTTGTTGTGATGAGTAATGCAAGCTCCCCTAAGCCACAAACTTATATTTTTTAGTTTTGATATTTGTTTTGATGCCATGGATTTCATATTCCATGAGTTTTGTATACATTTGACAATATTTATATATCTAAATGTGTTATTTCCTTAAGCTAAAATTTGCGTTTATACTTATGTGATCAATATATGTGTATGGGATCATAGTAATTTCTATTTGATGATGTTATTGCGTTTTTTAAGGTTTATTTATTAAAGGGTGCATGAAACAAGTTTTAAATCCCTAAAAATCTCCAAATTTCTTGGGTTTTTCTATTTGCCGAGTTTGTGCCGAGTTTGGGCTTTGAGTCCAAGTCCGAGTCAAAAATTGGCTTGCCGAGTCTGAGGCGAGTCCAAGTCTTGTAACATTGTTTGCAACTCCTAACTAGTTTGCATTCTTCAAAATGTGATTTCATTCTTTTTGTTGTTGTTGCTATATTAGCATAGGTTCCAAACTAATATTGCTACAGATTACGATTTTTATAAATGGAATTTCAAGTTGCAGCTTGCCAATACCAAGATTCCATGACCACTTGAATAGCATGTCAAAACCAAAAATTCTACACCAACAATGCTTTGGACAATCTCTCATAAATGTTAATTGGTAAAAAGATTGAAATGGCAGTCATATTTTTGTCAAGTTAAAGTTGAATTGATCAATAATAAACAATATTATATAGTTCGTTATTGCTTATTGCTGTTCAACACTAATGACCTATTCCCAATTTAAGATATTGACAACAACGAACAAACACATAAATATAATGGTAGAAATATAAAGTGAAGTTTTCCCTCAAAATTATGAGTTTGTAGGAAGCCAACATCCGCTAGTCTAAAAACGAAGAAAAATAAGAGAAGGAAGATCTTATCATTCTCACCAACAGCATATGGTTGTTGCACCTTTCATTCTTCCTAAAATTTCATCAAGAGAACCTACATTATTGAGAAGGAAGATCAACAAATTAAATAAAATATGCACCAAAATGCTAAATTAGAATATGAATGATTTTATTTTTTGTTATCTCTCTTTTGCTAGGGTTCATTTTTATTTTTCAAAAAAGAATATGACCTTCACAAATAGAACTAGTGGCAAACGTAAGGACCCTCGTTGGATACATGGGACAAACGGTCCAACTCAAGGAGTGGTTATTTGTAACTATTGCATTAATGATACCAAATAATGATATTTTATTATTCCAAAAGTACTTATAAAAAAGGGGTGTGGAGGAGAGAAAGATGATTCTGAACATTTTATCAAACCCTTGTTTATGTGGGAGATTGAACTAGGTTCATTCTTCAACCGAAGGACGAAAACTCTATTGGCAATTAGTTTCGTGGACAAAAACCCACCTAGCTGATCAAGTGGATTCATAGAATTCATCATTGAGCTGAATGACTTGTGCCCTATGTTGTTTGTTGAAGATTTCTAAAGATTTGCAGTGGAGAGTTGAACTATTATTTGCAGAATTGGTATTTTGATTTAAGATGGAGCTCTAGGTTTGAGATTTATTGAGAACCATTTGCAAGCAAATATGGATTAATTTCTGATCTTGGTATGTGCTGAATAAAGAAATATTTTATTATTACCAGATTTGATTAAATTCTGTAGAGAAGTTTTTTGAAATATATTATTATATATTTTATTAGCCTAGGAGAGGCTAGCCATACATTACATGAAGAATAGCTTCCATACCATTCTGAGGTTCATTGTTGTTGGTTGTATCATTATACTAAGGCGGCAATCAAACGTAGAAAAGGGACAATCCATTAGTATGATCTAAGTTTGGAAACTATTATTAGAAAGTTAAATGATACCTAACCATACCCTATGGCAAGGTAAGCGGCCTTACAAGCTCATGTAATGGGACGCATTTGAAAACAAAAAGGATTTGCTGGTTGGTGAAGTCTGGGAAATTAATTTAATTTTGGGATCACTTTCGAAGTGTCAAAGGCAATTGCATTGAAGATTTAGAAGGTTGAATTATTCATTACTTGTTTTTGTGTGGGGCTGTACCAAGTTAAGGAGCTCAATTTGATAGGAGGCATAAATTGTATCAAATATCACCTTGCATGGGTCCCTTGTTGAGATGTTACACCATGTACAAAAGCTAGGCTAGAGGTTGAGAAGGAGGTGAAAGTGTTTCTTGTAGCTTTTGCGCATAGGAAAGCAAAGAAAAAGAAGACGATAGAGGCAATGGTAGCTCCAAATCTATTTTTTCATTCTACAAGGTCAAAGGGAGATATAGGGGGCTCTTCTTCCATTGGACCATGGATATGAGAACTAAGCGATGTGGGCAATTGTAATTCCAAATCCTTTCTTCCTTGCAATTCTCCTAAGGCACAACCTTTGTTGGAATGTACTATATGGAATAGGGGATTGTAACATGAGGCAAAGTTGGTATGTGCAAAATTTTGGTACTACAACAATATTTTGCTTAATGTTGCTTCCAATTTTTATTGGGAAGAGTTGTTAGGTAAGGGGTCCATTGTTGTAGGATGAGATAAAAAACACATCTCAACTAATAGACGAATAAAAATAAATTTTGAAAAGGAAAGGTTGCACCATTTTATCTAATAGGTGGATAAATGGTAGGAATAGTACACACTTTAATTTTTTGGTGGCTTTAGGGAGATAGTTAGAGTATATGAAGTTAGTTGATGCTTCTAATGAAAAATAAACGTAGAGACCTTGAACAACTTGTTGAATGAGGTGGAGATGGAGGTGGGAGTGAAAAATGTCATCTAGATAGTGATTGACAATGTAGCTGCATATGTGGTAGTTTATAGACTTCTAGAGGCAAGGCACCCAAAGTTGTTTTGGAGGCCTTGTGTTGCCCACTATCTTGGCCCACTACTTGAGGACATACAAAAACTAAGTTGTGTAAAGAATGTGGTTGAAGATGTAAGAAGTGTCACAAAGTAGATGTACAACCATAGATGGGTCATGAATCTCATGAGAGAGCACACAAATGGTAAGGAGCTTGTGCAATTAGGAGTCACATGCTTTGCCACTAATTTTCTCACCTTGCAAAGTAAAGTTGCTACATTACCCAACCTTAAGTGCATATTTGTGAGCAAAATGTGGTTGGAAAATCCTTATGTAGAAAGGCCGAAGCAAAGAGGTTCATGAAGATAATTTTAAATGATAGATTTGCAAAGGTCATGGAGGAGATAATTAAAATAAGTTTTTGATCTCTAACTTCTATTTATTTTATATTTTATAATGTTACAATTTGTTGATTTTGTAAAATTTGGTATTTTTTATTTTCTAATCTAGTATAATTCTCCAATTTCATTTTCATCCACTATCAATTTAGTTGTTTGAATTGTTGGTTAGGGTTCTATGACTGGTGTATGGGAATAAAAAATCCCACGGGGTATCTGTATGATGCCATGGAGAAGGCCAGAGAAGCAATACAACATTTTTATGGGTCAAATAAAACCAAATAAAAATCCATATGGCACATTATTGATTTGAGGTGGAACTGAGCTAACAAAACTTGAAACAAGATTGAGGAGTGTGGAAGGAACAAGCCTAGCATGTGGAAAACCATACACTTAGACTTACGGGACTTGGGTGTCCCTATCCCTTGAAGCACAAATGTAAGCATTCCAATAAGTGAGTTCCTCATCGAGGGTATCTGTATTTGGGAAGGAAAGACATTTCTCATCTCAGAGTTAGCGTTTGTTGGGCGTAAAGACCATCATATTCATTACCTATTGTGTATTATTTGAGCCCCAAGTTTTTCTTTCTCTTCTTTATTCAAAGTAGATATAATGGTTATGCTTGGTCTCAACATTATTTAGAGGTTGGTCCTTGATGACAACCTTCAAGACCTTATACATGATGAGATATAGGGTTATAAGAGGGCGGATGGGGCATTATTTTCTTCAGCTTTATGCATTTGTAGGAGAGCCACTTTGCAGTTAGGTAAAAGAACATATATGTTCAATTTTAGTTTAACTTTTAAGTTTACTAAATCCTTACAAAGTTATAAATGTTATCCTTGTGTTGGTGCATAGAGTTGTAGGTTCCCAAATCTCTAGAACCAAGTCATCCTCTGAGCACTAGGGGTGTCAAACTTAGAGAAATAGACCTCTAACTTATGAGCAAGTAGGACAACTTTGGACCAATTTGTTAAGGTGAGAAAAACCTTTAACTTTGAGCTTAAGTAGACCTAGGGGGGATTCCCTAGGGGTATTATGAATAGGATTAAACACAACTAAAGATAAATAGACATATAAATTGTTGTAGTAGTACTTGGTGTATGCTTGACCCCAAAAGCTATCACTAGGCCAAGGACTAACCTATTGCTATAATCTTTATTAACCTAATAAGCACATCATTGCATAACAATTGGATGTGGGTATGCACAATATGACTTTCTAGGATGATAGCAATTTAAGGATTGTTGAGGATGTTTTCTCTTGTCATAATGTTGAATCACTAAGTGCATATGATGATGTTTTTAGTTTAGGTGCATGGTGGATCATTTTTGCTATGATTGGTGCCTAATCCATTGGGTTATAGAGTTACAACACACCATTAGAGACAACACAAGGAAATCAAAAGGACTATGAGCTATGTATAAACATACACCACAAATTTGAAATTAGACAAATGAAAATACTTAGTAATCCATCCCCAAACTACAAAAATCCATATGCAATAAATAAATTACCATTGCAAAGCTTGCAATGTCATAGAATGCTGCTACATTTATCAAATATCTATTACATTCATATTGGCACATGTGGTAAGAGGAAACCCTAAGCTAGAATTTCCTCGAAGATCCACACATGGAGTTGTGGAGACACTCAATTATATAAATCATTTACAATATTATCCTCCTTTCGATTTACAATAGATGTTGCTCTAATGGTGACTAGACATGTCGGATTTGAAATCCTAGAAGCTCCTTCGCATTGGCAATTGTGTGAAAACGTGAACTGACCTACACTTGTTTTGGAAAATGAATTGGCATATATAGTGCTTTGTTAGTAGTTGTGTTGCTTTGAGAATCAAGGAGAAACAATAGGTTGTGAATGTGGCGTGTGAGTCAAGCTTAGATCTTGCAAAACTTGTTGAATGAGCGATTTGGAATAGGTGCAAGGACCATTAGGAGCTAGAACTCAACCATTGTATTAATGACGACATGGGTCATCTTAAACCTCGATCATTGAAAGTGCATTTGAATTTGAAGCCTTGAGGCAAACAATTGTTTTTGGGCAAGAAAATCCGCTTTGGAGTAGTCATGAGGTCAAATCTGGTCATTAATGGTGACCTGGTTCATGTAGGGAGGTAGGTGGGAGTGAAAAGTACAAAATGATGGAGTTTCAGAGTTTCAAATATTTTAGGGATTGGGGATTGGGGGATATTGTATAATTCGTAGCAATTGTTGGGGTTTGGGAGTATGCCATATCTCATGCCTAAAGCAAACAAATAAAGGTATCTTCATAGCACCTATTTTAGAAAGATATATGAAGGGAATTATCGAGAGTTGGGGATCAAGGATTGAGGACACCAAGGGATTCACCCCTCAAGGCGTGCAAGTAAAGATAGGTCTGAATTCTTTAACTTTATAAGGTAACATAGTGGGAAATGTCAGGGATCAAGTGTCGGGAATATATTATACCTCATGCCCAAGGTATTGTGGTAGGGGTATTCTTGTAGCTCCGACTTTGATAAAATTTATGTAGGGAAATATCAAGAATCAGAAATTGGGGATAAACCATGACTCATACCATAAGTTAAGCGAATAAAAGGATGACCAAAACTGCAACTCTGAAAGGTAACTTAGTGTAAAGCATCAGAGTGTAGGGTTTGAGGAAAAGCATGTTGGTAAGTGAAAGTTTGAAACTTTGATAGGGACAAGGGAAAGAGCAAGGGTTAGGGGAAAGGTACTGTAGCGTCGTAAATTGTCACCCTTGACAATTTCACACTATGTTTTGCTCCCCCTAAGTGCATGGACCTAATTGAACACCTAACTTCCTAAAATTATGCATTATGTGGCTTATTTTATTGTTTTCCGACGAATTGCGAGTAGAAAAC
Organism: Sequoia sempervirens; assembly: GCA_007258455.2. Taxonomy (NCBI): domain Eukaryota; kingdom Viridiplantae; phylum Streptophyta; class Pinopsida; order Cupressales; family Cupressaceae; genus Sequoia; species Sequoia sempervirens. Next base: position 10,327 of record VDFB02070236.1, on the reverse strand, counting down.
AAATACATTCATCTAATACTTTGTTCTCGACACCTTAATTCCTTAAAAATTGGGTTGGGACACAATCGCCTAGGGCGACTTAGTCCCCCTATTTTGGCCCCAAATTTGAATATGTCGGTGTTGGCTGTTTGGATTTAATTTTTGGGAAATTAGAATAATTCAATATAAATACCTAGTTATTGCATCACTTGAAATATATCTAGCATTAAGAGCGAGAATTATTGTCAAGAGCATTATCAAGCAAGTCAAGAGCAGAATTTCAAAGATTTATTGCAGCAATTCAATATCAAAGCATCATGTCAAAGTGTATCTGAGTTTGTTCATGTTTATGTTTTCATATTGTTTGTGAGGTCTAACCCTTGTAGGTCTTCAAGCAAATCAAGCCATCAACAATCAAGCCTTGAGGAGATTTGTATGACCGATCCTTCAAGGAAGCCATTTTTGAGTGGTGAGTTGCAGTCCATTCTTGATTCATCATTCTTTTTTATCATTTATCCTTATCCCTTAAAAGGGTAAGCTCCTCATCATGTCATTGCCATTGTGGAAGTGGAAACACTAACATGGGGTTTGACTAAGGCAAGCCCCTATATGGCACAACCCTTCCTCTCTCTTTGAATGTGCAGGTTTCATATTTGAAGAAGATTGGGAGAAGCTTGAAGGTTAATTATTCATTATTGCAATCAAGCCTTGGCAACAAACGGAAACTCAGTTACAAAAATATCCGATAGTGATCCAATAGTGCAACGAGTGGAAACAGAAGGCTGACCTGGCAGCGGAGGATTGTGAAATTAGATCTGGAATCCTCATACTGGGACATAGTTACCTAGGGCAACTTGGTCCTTCATTTTCAACTCCAAATTCATATCATAAGTGCATAGTGTCTTGCTCTATCTATTTTTGCAGTCTGAATTTGTTTGACCTTCTGTGTTTGTTGTATTAACATCAAAATAATAATTTGCATCATTAGGCTAGTTGAATCATTGCATTTTATCCCTAAATTCATTTCAGATTTGGTCAAGGGCAAGTTGACTCACCTTCTAGGTTGTAAGTCAGTCTTATACCTTGTCCAAATCCATCAAAACCTCGCTACCTCAATCCTCTAATGAAATCCTGGAAAAAGTGTACCAAAACGCTAGAGTTCAAAATCCTAGAGGGCCTCACCTTTTTCTACATTTTAGGTATGCCAAGATGGGAAATTCCAAAAGTCTGACATTTAGCAAAGTCTTTGGAGTTTGAATATAAAACCTCCACAAAATTTTTGGGATTTTGCAACTTGCAACACATGGTAGGCACATGGGGGATGAAGAGGGAGAACAAAATTTTGCAAACTTGATTGAACGAGACCTATACAAAGATTTCTTAGATCGGTTATATATGATGGGCATAATAAGGACAAAATGCTTTAGATGGCCACGACTCAAGCACAATTTGGACATAGTCAAATTGGGTGGCAACACATTGCAAATTTGTGGTGGGAAGATTTTTGTGCCACAATGCTTACTCTTTGAAAGTTTGCCATTCACATTTTATCCTAGCCCTATAGTTCTTTTGGTTGTGAGCACAATTGGAGTATTTTTGAGGCCATTCACACAAAAAATTGCAATATGTTGACTCAAAGGTTCTTGAACAACCTTGTATTTGTGTGATACAACCTTCGGTTGCATGAAAAGTGGGTATAGGGGTAGGATACAAATCATGCACTTGACTTTGATGACGTTGATCCATATTCGGATTGGACTGCTAAGGATGTTGATGTGTATCCACTGTTTTTTGATGATAGTTGATTTGGATAGGGATACAATGAAATGGCAATCGAATGACACATATGAGGAGACAAAAGGCGAGATTGGTGAGTAGGAGCCATTAGGGGCAGATTCATCACATACATAGCACGATCCTATGCATGAGTCTTTTGTAGAGGATGTTGCAGCTTTACCATTCACTTCCATGACACCCACATATTGCCAACAATTTTCTTTGAGCTTTACTCGGAAGAAATTTATGATTTGTAATTTTTATTGATATTGAAACTTGAAATTCATACATATTGAAAATTCAAATTCATTTCTTGGTTTATGAAGTGTAATGAATTCTAATTTTGATCTATATATGAAGTAAATCAATAATATAAAGTAAAGTGTAAACAAATCTGAGACAAAGATCAGAAAGGGATCCTATAGAACTAAGAATAAACTAAGTCAGAGATTCTGAGAAATAAATTTCTAAGACAAAAACGATTTTCTGAAGACTTCTATTATTGCCAAATGTACTGAATGCAGAACATTTAATGATTTCTATGTTTGCATATCTGGGAAGGATTCGCCATATATATGTGCAGAAACCATGCCTCTAAGAGACACGTCTCATGAGAGGACGTGTCTCCACGAGTGGAGACACGTCCACTCATGGGACGCGTTCTTTAGAGCACGGGTTTACACATAGGTTAAAACGTTAGTATAACACATTCATACTAATCAGCGAATGAACATATAAAATTCGATTATAACATTAAATGTAATTCGAATTTTATACGCGTAAGACATGATTTTCCATAAATCTCAAATGACGATAAGCTTCAATCAGTTATGACAGACGATGGTGCTTGCAGCAATCGTCCAGATCTGACCGACGCTATCATTCATCAACACTCCCTCTTAGCTAGGGAAGATATAACAAAACAAATAACTAGAGATATCACCTAAACACGTGATATCTAAGACATAATATGATTTCTCAATATTGTCAAGTCACATGACATTCTTCATATCATATCTTATTATGGTATGTGCACTGACATCAAGTCACATGATGTCTACCATAATTCATGGCATATCCATGGATATAAATATCCACCATGATTATCTCTTAAGGATCATAATGATCTACAAATGATATCAAGTCCCATGATATCAATAAGAGATACTATCATGACATGTCCATAATATCAAGTCACATGATATTTATCATGATAGTTTGATCATTGTAGAGTCATCACTTTACAATGTCAATTACAAGTATTCATTATTAGAAAGATCGTCACCTTTCAATAATGCATACAGGAAAGTAGGCCCACAAAGTCATGGAGTCACACACATGACAAAAGAGTTTACACATTAAACATCTTTATATATATTAGTACAATTTATAAACAATTTGTATTTCAAACATAAATAACAAATTACATTTCAACCATACCAAGTTTCTTCCTGAAGTGCTCCACCTTGATTCGGGAGAGAGCCTTGGTGAGAATGTCTGCAGTTTGATCATTTGTACTGATATACTCCAACTGAATTACTTTCTTTTCCACCATATCTCTTACATAATGATAGGGGATCTCAATGTGCTTCGACCTATCATGAAAGACGGGATTTACAGAGAGTTTGATGCAACTCTGATTGTCACAATGAATAATTGTAGGATTCAAGGGCTCACCAAAGAGTCCCACAAGCAATTTACGAAGCCAAACTGCTTCTCTTGCTCCCATGGAGGCTGCAATGTATTCAGCTTCTGTTGAGCTTTGTGCAACTGAAGATTGTTTTCTGCAAATCCGGGAGATCATAGCTGATCCTAAACTGAAGCAACATCCTGATATGCTTTTTCGATCGGTTACACTTCCAGCCCAATCTGAATCAGAGTACCCATGTAGATCTAGTTGATTATTCTTGTAAAGAAGACCATATCCAATAGTGCCTTGAAGATATCTCAAAATGTGTTTCATAGCCATTAAGTGAATTTCCTTTGGCTCACACATGAACTGGCTGAGAACATTCACTGCATAGCAAATATTAGGTCTGGTGTTAACCAGATACATCAAGGATCCAATCATTTGTCTATAAAGGGTTGGATCTGCACACTTGGATTCTACTACTGCTTCTTTTAATTTGTGAAGGTTGGTTTCCATAGGTGTAGACATCGGTCTGCAGTCCAACATTCCAAATCTTTTCAGAATATCAATAGTATACTTCCCTTGGTTTAGTATAATGCCCTCTGATTTCTGCCATACTTCTAAACCTAGGAAGTAGTGTAGAATGCCTAAGTCTTTCATATCAAATTCAGAAATTAGATCCTGCTTCCCTTGAGCAATGAGGTGATCTTCTCCTGTTATCAGTAGGTCATCAACATATAAAATAATTATTAGCATATCACCTTTGATTACCTTGAAGTAGAGATTGGAGTCAGCCTCATTCTTGGAAAATCCTAATCCCAAGAGATAGCTATCAATTCTTTCATACCAGACCCTGGGAGCCTGTTTAAGTCCATAGAGAGCTTTCTTCAGTCTGCATACATGTGAGTCAGGTTTATGTATCACAAAACCTTCAGGCTGTTCCAAATAGACTTCCTCTTCAATGGTTCCATTCAAGAAGGCAGTTTTCACATCCATTTGATGGATCTTCCAACCTTTAGCTGCTGCAATGGCTAACACTGCTCTCACTGATGTGTAACGGGCAACAAGTGCAAATGTTTCTTCGTAATCAATGCCTTCTTTTTGAGAAAAACCTCTTGCTACAAAACGTGCTTTATGTTTTTCTATATTGCCATCAGCAGCATGCTTGATTTTGAAGAGCCATTTGGAAGAGACAACAGATTTCCCTTTAGGTCTAGGCACTACATCCCATACATCATTCTTTAGAATGGACTGATATTCCTCCGTCATTGCATTTTTCCATGCTTGATGTCTGAAGGCTTCTGAAACACTGACAGGTTCGGAGTTTATGATGTCATTCATGAGAGCAACATAACTAGAGAAGCGTTTGGGTCTTTTACTCTCCCTGAACGTTCCTTTGGGTGCTGCATGATTCTCTGCTTCTTTGATCATCTTCTTGGCCCAAAGTGGTCTCTTTCTGCCATTGACATCTGTATTCTCATTTGAAGTAGAAGGAAGTTCATGTGACATTTCCTCAGGATGCTCCCTCTGAATCTCAGGAGTAGGTTCCATTTCAGGTACTCTAGGGGAATAGGTTTCAGCCTCACTAGAACTTCTTGCCCTCTTGAATGCAATGTCTTCTTCAAAGATGACATCTCTGCTCAATTCAATTTGATCCTGACCGGGTATGAATATCCTGAAGGCTTTGGAGGTTTCACTATATCCCATAAATATTCCTTTCTTTCTGGAAGGTTCAAGTTTGAATCTCTTCTCCTTGGGCACATGAATATAGACAGGACAACCAAAAATCCTAAAGTGACTAATGTCAGGTTTTATGCCAGTGAAGGCTTCTTCAGGAGTTTTGTTGTCAAGATGAGAATGAGGACATCTATTTTGGATGTAGACAGCAGTCCTAGATGCTTCAGCCCAGAAGGAGGTTTCAATGTTTTGATCAAGCAACATTGCTTTGGCAGCTTCTACAATGGTTCTATTTTTTCTTTCAGCAACCCCATTTTGTTGAGGATTGTAAGCCACTGTGAACTCCCTCTTAATTCCAGCACTCATGCAGAATTCCTTAAAAACTTCAGAGGTGTATTCTTTCCCATTGTCTGTCCTTAAGGTTTTTATTTTCTTCCCGGAGAAGTTTTCTGTAAGTGCTTTGAACTCTTTGAACCTTTTGAGGATTTCTATTGACTCTTTACACTTAAGGAAATAGATCCAGGTTTTCCTAGAGAAGTCATCTATGAATATGACATAGTAAAGAAATCCTTGCTTTAGAAGGTACAGACATGGGTCCACATAAGTCGGAATGAACCAGATCTAACACATTTAGAGTTTTGCTCAAACTAGTGGGAAAGGATCCCTTTGAATTCTTTCCTAAGGCACAACCTTTACAATTTCCTTCATGAGATGATTTTAACTTAGGTAACCCTGTTACAAGTTTTTCCATAGAAGGTAGGGCACGGAAATGAAGGTGTCCTAATCTTCTATGCCAGATTTCATTTGAATCAAAGGTGTCAAGGGTAAGGGCTTGATTGACTTCAGTGCATAGTTTGTAAAGGTACCCTTGTCTCACACCTATGATTTGGGCTTTCTTGATTGTTGAGTTCTTAGGCCATGCTAGAACTTTCCCATCTATGAAAGTAACTCTATAACCATTGTCTTCAAGTGCAGAGATGGATATGAGATTCCTCTTTATACCAGGTACAAATAAGACTCTAGTGAGTTGAAGGGAGAGACCAGATTTCAATGTGATGGAACAAGTTCCAACCCCTTTTACATGATGTGTAGAGTCATCCCCAATTGTTACATCTTCATCAGACTCTTCAGACATAGTGTCTAAGTTTTCTCTAAACCCTGTGATGTGCCTCGAAGAACCACTATCAATTACCCAGTTGTTGAAATTGTTAGATACTTGACTAGATAATGCTGAATAGAACACAAAGTTCTCAGATTCATGATCTGAATTTGTCTTTCCTACTTTGGCAAAGGATGCTTGTTGCTTTGATCTGTCAGGGCATTTCATTGCATAGTGGCCATATTGATCACACCTAAAGCATTGCACTTGAGAAATGTCTTTCTTCTTAGAAGATCCCTTTCCATTGGGATTTCTCTTTCTTTTAAAAGATCCTTTCTTGTAGGAGTTTTTCTTATTCCTTTTATTAGACGATGTGTTGAGTGCATGAATATCTTCATCTACGTTTTTCTGTTTGTTTTCTTTTGAGGAGAGTCTTGTTTCTTCTTGAAGGCAGTCAGTTCTTAGTCTGTCAAACTTAGGGAGTTTGGATCTTGCACTTATTCCTTGAACAAATGACTCCCATGAGTTTGGTAGGCCTCCTAATGCAATTAGAGTTAATTCTTTGCTATCAATCTGATATCCAATTGTGGATAATTGATCTCTCAGTTCAATAATCCTCATGAAGTATGCATTAATGGACTCTCCTTTGTTTATTTGAGCATTGTTGATTTGCCTTTTTAAAGCAAGAGTCCTGCAGGTGTTGTTAATCTCATAAGTTTTCTCAAGAGATTTGAACATATGGTATGCAGTTTCATGTTTTGCTAGGATGGGCACTATGTGATCCCTAACTGCATCTACTAGGATTTTCATGGCCTTTTCATTGTTTTCTGTCCATTGAGTTTTCTCAGATTCAGACTTTGGTTCCTCCAAGTTTTCTTTCACAAGTGAATCTAACTTATTCTCTCTAAGGATCATCATGATTCTAAATTTCCATGATGTGAAATTGTCTGCTCCTGCAAGGCGATCTTCAAATCTGATCACACTTGACATTATGAAGAATGTGAAGAAAATTCGATTATGGAAAATACGAATTTTTCTTGAGCAGATTGGTATTCAGATTTGATTAGGATTCACACAACGTGGCTCTGATACCATGTAAATTGTAAACAAATCTGAGACAAAGATCAGAAAGGGATCCTATAGAACTAAGAATAAACTAAGTCAGAGATTCCTGAGAAATAAATTTCTAAGACAAAAACGATTTTCTGAAGACTTCTATTATTGCCGAATGTACTGAATGCAGAACATTTTAATGATTTCTATGTTTGCATATCTGGGAAGGATTCGCCATATATATGTGAGGAAACCCTGCCTCTAAGAGACACGTCTCATGAGAGGACGTGTCTCCACGAGTGGAGACACGTCCACTCATGGGACGCGTTCTTTAGAGCGCGGGTTTACACATAGGTTAAAACGTTAGTATAACACATTTATACTAAACAGCGAATGAACATATAAACTTCGATTATAATATAACATTAAATGTAATTCGAATTTTATACGCGTAAGATATGATTTTCCAGAAATCTCAAATGACGATAAGCTTCAATCAGTTATGATAGACGATGGTGCTTGCAGCAATCGTCTTCCAGATCTGACCGACGCTATCATTCATCAAATATGTTCCATAAATTCGTAATATGTGTATTTTTGAGATTTTTAAAAAATTTAGGCATTTTTAATGTTCAATAAATTTTCCAAGTTATTGCTAAGTTTCTCCTTGAGTTTTTGCCAAGTCCAATGTTTTTTTTTTTTTTTGGGTCAGCGAAGTAATTGTCGAGTTTGAGTTTTTCAACTTTGATATCTTCCTTGCATATTAGTAAGCATCTACTTAGGGTGGTAGTATGTACATGTACTTTCCTAGTTTGGTGTTGATGTTCTACACGTGTGATTACATCTCCAATATGCCACATTGGTTGTACATTCACATTATTTGGTCAAGTATCGTATATACACACTTGTACATGCATTGTATATTTCATCTCTTTCATAGTATTGCATCCTTTATTTTAGATTAGTAGCAATATTGCATGTCTGCAATCTTCAGTTGTGCTTTTACTATTGTGGCTTGTATTATTAGATTTTGGGAGGTTGCCCCAATCAGCATATCTTACATGGTAGCAAAGCATTTTGTACCAGCTCTTACTTATAGTGCATTACTTGTTATTTGAATATTTAAATGGGAATGGGGAAATAATGTGTCTTGCACATACAATCATTGCAGTGTATTTCTTTGCTTATTTGAGAGAAAATCATGTTAATGAGAGTCAGTCTTCTGTATTTATATTGTTCTTTCAAATAACATTCCATTGTTGACTTTAAAAAATAAGTATTGTAGATCATCACCTATTCTAGAGTATAATGTGTAGTTATTTTGAACAGATAGATGATGATGAAAGATACAATCGAAAGCTCGAGTCTGGACTCTATACTCTTCAAGTAAGTGAGCTCTTTACAATTTGAACATTGAATGTATTTGAAATTCATTGAAATTGGTTGATTTAAAGTAGGCTTGTTAAGTATTTTTCATTTATAGCTTTGAAGAATACATAGTGGATATCAATAAATAGACATCTTCACCTGTATTTTCTCCACTGCAGTTGATTGCAGTAATACTTGGTCATCTATGGTACTCTGAGTAAGTGCACTAAACAACTTTTCACAATTTATTATGTTTGACACCTAATTTTCTTTCGCACAACATATATTAATAGTTTGGATGGTCTTTTACTGGAAATTAAATATGAATTTATGGTGATAACAGTCATCCAAAGATCAGAGCCCGTGTAGAGCTTCTTCTCAGGCAACATTGTCTCTCAAAGGAGAATGTAAAGGGAATTCTTCAGGTATAATATCTTGAAAAAATTAAAGTGTTTTCATTGTGCATGTTTTTGTAGGATTTACCTCAAGAACCTCAAGGTTTTGTTTCTCATGTTTGATTTCACATTATTTTTAAATTTGAGTTGACGATGTATGCAAACAACGCAATATACTCATTCCTTTTCATGCACACATTTTTTTCAAATGTTTTTGCCTACTAGGTTTGAGTATGTAAGCACCAAAATGTATTTATTACTTGTTATGATTGAAATGCAAGGTGTGGGAGTAAAATGCATATTCTATAGCTTAAATGATGTAGACAACGATAGGGGTCAAATTAATGACAGCTTGTCATTGTAGCCATGCCCTGGTTTCCCTCAGTGGACCCAAATCAACACAGAATTCACTGACTAAATTCAGACTTCTTTATTAACTATTGCAAAGCTAAACATGCTAGAGGCAAGCATTAGCTGTTGCAGAAGAAAACACTATAGGTTGATGTTCTATTGCTGCAAATAAAATCACCACAGGCAGCTACAGAACATGTAACAACAACTATGGAATTTGTTATGACCAGCTACAGAAACTTGCTACAAGCTGCCATAAAATATGCCACAGGTAGCTACAAACATATTTTATTACAGCTACTCTTTCCCCAAAAGAGCTATCCCTCTAAAAGAGTCTCCAATCTGTCCAATAGTTCCTATTTTCTCTCATTATTGAAAAACCAATTTAGAGACTGGTTTTCCAAAACTTAGTGTCTTGTCTCTCAGCATTCGGTTGACTCCTTCAATTCTATCATCTCTTGGGTTGAAATTGCTGTGACACTTCTAATTTCAGCAAAGATGATGTAACTGTTGTCTTTGTTGCTAGAATGGTACATGTAACAACCCTCAAGTTGTAATTGTCCCTTCGGTCGCCTGTGCGTTAATGAAGGCCCTTAGCCTATTTTGTTCCCGTAGGCTATTGTCATGTCCCCAATTTGGAGCAATAAGGAGAATTTATTAAATTAATTATTTATAAGGTTATCAAATAAATAAATATTAAAAGGTGACCTTATATTTAATTAATTTAATATTAAAGTGACTAAAAAATAAAATAATATACAAAAGTCGCTAAATAAAATAATATTTTATTCTAGAAGCTTCCTGGAAATGTTTGTGAATTCTTTATAAGGAGCTTTTGGAGGGCATTTGAGAACATCTTGAGTTGAATACAATTTCTGATTATTAGAGAGCTTGAATGCTTGACATAGCCTGAGGGTTTGAATCCTCTTGTATGCTGGTTTTGGTTGTGTAACACCAACCCTAGCTGGTTTGGAGTGAGAGATACTTCAATCTTTCACA
>VDFB02070235.1:0-12389 GCA_007258455.2 Sequoia sempervirens | reverse complement strand
TGAAGGGGTCGACCTTCATAAAAGGGGGCCAGTTTTTAATTAAATTTTATATCAAAAAGGGACGCCAAACTTAAGGAAAAGATTTAAGTGAAAAAATATAAAGTTATTTAAAATTAGGGTTTTGTGCCAAGTTCGCCCTAATTGTGAAAATATAAAAGTTCGCTTGAGAGTGAAGTTCATTATGCATTTTGGAAAATCGACTTTTGCTTCTTTCTTCTGAGAACAGAGCCTAGGGTTCCAATTTTCATTCTGCATTGGAGAACGAGCCATCTTCAGTGTCTGCAGTTCAGAGGCTGTGAAATATCAGCTGATTTATTGCTTGTCAGAGAAATAGCTTCATCCAGAAGTTATTACAGAGCTTATTCGGAGGTCATCATCTCAGAGCTTTTATTCAGAAATCAACAGGTGAAAGAGAAAATCATTGAGTGGCTGATTTAGCATTCACTGGCACTATTCCCAAGGAAGTACGGATTTCTTTATTGCTGCAAGTGGCCGTACTTTTCAGCCTTGAGGCCGTACTTAATCTTCTAGCTTGGACGCCTATCTTTTTTGCCTCCTCACTTCACCAGTTTTGACGCCTAGGGCATAGGAAAGGATTTGCATCAATTTCGAGATTTGCAGGAGAGGTTTCTCAGTTGGGCCGTACCATTCCAAGCTCTATAGGCAGCTGCAAACCAGGTTTTTAAATATTATATTTTGCTGTGTCTTCAGTCTGCATGTCAGAGATTTATCTTTGTAAACCACTGAAAAGAATAATGATTCCATTTGCGATCATTTCAGAGACTTATTTGCTTCAGTTTGTACCTTCTGGAATTTATTTAGAAGTATTTCTTTCAAAATCGCATTTTATATTATTGCATGCAAAAAACCCAAAACACAAAAAAATCAAAAACAAACAAAAAAACCATTCAGTTTCAGAACAATGAGAACAGGGGTTTCTACGCTGGTATTTCTTAATTGTGCCTCTAATTCTTTTCCGCGAAAGTCTTGTATGCCTGTTCTAATTTGGAATTAGGACAACACTAATTCCATTAGTAGAAATATCCTCAATGCCTTGATTAGGTATCTCAACACAAGAGGGCTCAGGCTTATGGATGTACTAATCATCCAACTCAACTTCTCCACTAGATGATGGGTTGTTTTCTTCAAGTAGAGAAAATGGAACTAGTAGGCCAAATGAGATTAACTCTTGTGCATTCAATTGTTCCCTGAACTTCTCAACTTTCCATTCAACTAATCTTCTTACGAGATCATATGTTGTAGATGAAACATGTAGTTCTCTTCTCCAAATGGCTAACAAATCTAATTGTAGTTGATTGCAAATATCATCATCTTCATCAAGGATCAGGGACAAGATAGTGAACATACTTGACTTCACATTTTTTGAATGATGAACTTCCTAATTCCTGATATGAAGTGATCGAATAACTGGAAGATAAGACCATCATAATCAAACATGATAACACATGGCCATACCTTTGTCATCATTGCTCGAATCTTAACCCTCTTATTGAAAGTAGGGATTTTGACATCAGGTATCCCCTGAAAGCTTTCAACCATCAACTGCATAACCTATCTCATTTTTCCACTTTCATAAGGTTCTTATGGAGCTATAATCCTCATGATTTCACTAATACAAGTGACAATTGCAACTCTAACCTCCTCATCTTGATGTTACAAAAGTTCTGGCTTACCCAAAGAGTGTACCAAAGGGACCATATCTTCACGCATTGCTTGAGAGGGTGTTTGCCCAACCTTACACAAACAACTTTCAGAGTCTTCCAAAATGTTAAGAAGAGTTGCTTTAACCTATGGTATGACTTTCAGCTTTTCACCCACAAACTTGATGGCCTCTTTTTCTTCGTTCAACTTTCCCAATCATTTTTCCCATTCTATATTCCGTAATTCCATTATTTTCATCATTTTATCCTGATGTTGAATCAATGCTTCTAGCACAACTTCCTCTAAATTGCTAGAAGTAGCCATCTGAAATTCTGATATGCAATTGATTAGCTGAAACAATGATCCACTACCCAACAAAGCTGGCAAAATTTTGACTTTTGGTACCACTCAATGTCCTTAGCAAAATCTTGGACTTTGTTTCTCACTTTTCAAGCTTCCTTCACATTGCCAAACAATTGTCCTCAAATCTCCCAACTTTAAGCTGTTTGACTGATCTGGATTTTGTATTTTGCTTGGAGTTTGGATGTTTGCATGTTCAGGAAATGACTTTTAAGAAGTAATCTAGAGACTGAAATATAAAAGAGAATGCAATGCAACTATTTGTAACCCTTCTCAATGAAAATGAGTGAATCAAACTGTACGGTAGCTGGACCTACAGCTGATTGGACACAAGTGTAACTATGATAAGCAAAAGCATTTTAAATTGTTCAATCCATTTCAAAAGTTTACTTTAAAAATTATGCCATTAATAAGAGTTTCCAAAGTAAACTCAATGTAAAAGAATTAAAACAAATTTCATTTCCTGTATATAAAATATAACATTTGCATTTCATCATGATTATGCACATGGCCAAGTATATCAATGCATTTTCACATATATTCACCCATACTCAAAAGAGATCAATAAACCAATAAATATTCACATTTGTGTGAGACCAATAACTTCAATAAATACATTTGTATCAATGTTACATCAAAATCTTAATAACACATCTATTTCAATGTTGTAGTAACAAATGCCAAATACAATTACATTTACAATGGGCTTCACAAGCCATTCCAGTAGGATACTCAAGTACATAAATAGTAAAATAAAAAGTCTGATCCTCCAACCGACGTGACACCATCGGTCTTCTTGCGAGCTAGGGCCAAGAGTGTGATTAAGGTGCCTTTTCCGCCCAACCACGAAGTACATGACTTCCCCGGGTTCCTTCCTAACTTGAAGAAATCCCCGGCCCTGCATAAGGAGCCTAGCAACCTGACACAGTAAAACAGGAGGGAACTCTTGATGCATGCCTGGTGCCTATATGCATTTCTAACATGAGAAAACATATTTCTTGCAACAGGAGGTGGCAGAGATACATATATTTCTAGGCTATTAAAAACAAATCCATCTATTTCAATGGTACAAGTGCTTGGCCAAGCATAAATAAAAACAAATGGTAGTTTCAGAAAAGGTAAAACTACCGTCTCTGTGGATCCACCTTCGGCATCCTATCCCGGAAGTTACCAAAATACAGTATAATAAAGTGCAAAAATAGAAAGTTATGCATTTTCCTTATATGCTTCATGCATTTCATTGATTCCTAAAAGAATTTCCTTCATTTTTCCATATTCATAAAATGTTTATCAAACTGATTTCCATTCATACTTAGATTTCAAAAGAGAGTTTCAAAGCATCTTTTGAGTTCCATCTTAATACGTTTGAACAAAAGAATAGGTTGTAAAGTTTCAGTATTAAAATAAAATCTGCTCTTTTCTCAGCATATTTTCTTCTATTTAGCAAAAGATCTGTTCTCACTTCAAGCTACTTTCTTGAGTGTTCTTGTTCAAGTTTGGTTTTCAAATGTAAAAATGTATGTACATCATGGTATTTTCAGGGTATTGCCACTAGCTGAAATAATAATTCTAATATAAAAAAAAAAAAAAAAGTGTTCATTGAATTACATGGTTATATATTTATATATATATATTCATACTTTGACATATTTGAATCTATGTATATATATATAGTATGACATATTTTAATCTATGTATATATATATATAAACATGCATTTTATCATTCATATTAAAGAACTCAATCAGATTTGAAAGAATTAAACACCAAAATTGCTACTATTTTCTAGCAAAACAGAGGTTTGCATATTGCCATATGTGTGTTTTACTGTAAGTTCTTATACATAATGTATTTAATCTGAATGTCTACAACTGTGAGAATGTTTATACATATTTTTCCAAATGAAAGACTTCAAATTTGCATGACACAAAGACTTCATTGATGCATTCCCAGTATCACAAATACTTCTAAAGTTTTCAATGTTACACAGGGTTATATATATCTATTTCTGAGGGCATGCATGACTGAGTAAAATTTACTTATTTATATATTTATGTATATATATATATAAATACAGATTTACATAGATATTTTCATCCTCACGTTTTACTGCCGCACACACAAAAAAGAGCAGTTTACATGGTTCAAAGTATGTGTTTAGCACCCCAAAGGGAGGTTGGAGGCCTCGCCTCTCCCATAGGGAGGGCGCAGGCTGTGAGGAGGTCGTGCCCCCTCCATAGGCCGCAACCTGTGGAGGGTACGGGCCTCCCCACAACGCCATCCCTTCCCTTGGGACAGGGCTAGGGTTAATTCCCTTCCCCATACAATAAAACAAAAGAGTTACACAGTAATTCTCTTCTGCGAAAACCTACGAATACTGCAAAAATTCATTCAGAATTTTTGAATTCTTCTCTGGTAAATGAAAACAGATCTTTCAAAGTTTATATATATATATAAACATAAAAATATATGTGTGCACAAAACAAAAACGTGTACTTGAATACATTTTTCTATTCTCAGTTATTTCAACAATAAAGAGCAGAATCCCAATATACAAATGCAAAGAGGGAAAACTCCAGATTTACATGGACAAATTGGACTGAATTTAGCAGAGCAGACAAAAGAAGTTCTCCCAAATATTAAAATATTGTTTGCAAACAATTCCACTAATTCTTGCAATCATTTTCTTAAGCTATTTTTTGTAACTCAACAAGAGAAAGAGAGAATGAAAAACCTGGTTAAAAACCTCCAGCTGAAGATACTCATAATTCCTTTCTGCCTCCTCCTGAGCTAGGTTTTCTGGAAAAGTTCTCCTCCTTCCCTGCCTTCTGATTGCTTAATTTCCTTTTTAATTCTCCAAAGATTCCTTCCAATCCTTCTAAATTGACAGATGAAACATCTTCTTGGCAGCCATTAAAATAACCCAAAACAAACTTGCAGAGGAAAGTGTTTTCAAGAAGCCATTTCAAGAACCGTTGCCTTTCCGGGAATGCCTTTTTCCTATTTAATATTAATTTCCTTTCTCTCATTTTAACCCTAATCTTGTAATTTAAAATAAATATAATTAAGAAATATATGCAATTTAAATTTCAAATTTATAAATAGGAAAAATATAGGAAATCATTTACAATTTCTTGCACAAAAGATTTAGAAGGTAATTTAAAAATACTCGCTCCTTAAACAAGTATTCCATCTAACTTGTAATTAATTCATTATTTAAATATCACAATTTAAATAGAATTAAAACCATAAATCCTTTAAAGCTACAATTAATAATTAAATTACATTTATGTTATTATTTTATTATTTATTTATTTTATCCATTTATTATTTATTTGCAAATAATTCAAAGCAATCCATTTAGAATAGACATTGCCCAAATGCAACTATATGATTCTAGGTGTTGTGTGTGTGTGACCGAGAGTTCTTCCTCTTTTACCCTGTCGGGAAGCTAGCCTTCTTTCCTCAATCACACTCTTGGTCTTCAACCACCTGCAACTCAAGTGCACTCAGGCACGCAACAACGAAATTGTATTAGTAACTGATATAGAGATATAAATCAAAGCAATAATTAAATCAATACTTCTATTTTGTTCTATCTTGCATATTTTCAAAATAAAATGCATTCATAATTTCAAAAGTAAATACTTTTCACATTTCCACACACCAAAGCATCATAATATATCATATTACTCTAGCACACACCATCATTCATAAAATAAATCCACACAAAGCCATGGGCAAAACAACATCAAAGTCTGAGGCCATTGACATTTTGTGTTTGCTCTAGTGGATTACTTGGACATCTTAGCTCCTGGAATTTTTTTTGGCTATTCTACACATATTTCCAATATTTTGTCCTATTTGGAAATTGTAGACATCTTTTTCATGCACATTCTCTTTTTGTAGACACATTGAGATAAAGTGCCATTCTGGTGTATACTTGTTTGGGGATTTTGCACATCTTGTTGTGCCTTTTGTATTCACACTATGATATAAAGTACCATGGGGGGTTTGATGTTTTCCTTTGGTTTTCCATCACACCTTTTCCAAGTGAGTGTCCCTTCCACAATAACAGTGAACCCTAGTGACTCTTGCCTCATGCGAGTGTGCCTTAGTTTGTCCACCCTTTTATTTGTAGGTTATTTCTCTTACATGCACTTCTTGGTTTCACATAGTTTTAGTGTACCTATCATGGCTCTCCCTTTTTAGCATTATGGGGGGGTTTCTACTATTGGTGTTAATGCTTCCTTGGTTTCATGTTTGAGTGATCTACATATCTAGTTCTTGTTCCTATGTACTTTCAAATGTACTGTACATTATTAGCTAGTTACATGCATTTCAATGAGATGGATCATTTACCATATGGAAACTCTTGCACATTCTTGTTTTTGGAGGTTCTTCATTTCAACACTATATCAGCCATCATTCAAAAATAGTCTATAGCTTCTTCATGCTTTAGTGATGTTCTATACATTTCTCTCTTTTTTTGGGACATTATTTTGGTTGGAGGCTTCTCAGTCCTTCACCTTGATTTGGAGGCTTTTCAGTCATTCATTCACCTTTCTCTCTTTTGGAGAGGATTTTTCTCCCATTGTGGTTTTCTCCTTTTTCTCTAGTTTTGAGAGATCTTTTGTTTGTACATGGGTACCTCACAAGGCCTTGTTTGTTGGGACCCATCATGCATTCATTTTAGAGTTTTTAGCTACTCCCTAAGTTCATCTTAGGGAGTGTTAGAGTAATCATGCATTAGCTAATAATTAATTAATCTTTAATTAATTATTAGTCTAATTTATTCTCATGCACTTAAGATAAACTCAAGAGTTATTTATTCAGTTAACTAAGTGCTTTTATATGTTAACTAAAGTGAGCTATTATTAGATCATTTTGTCTCATCACATGTGATGTTGACACTTGTCATGATCTAATCCCTTTCTCATTTAGGGTTGCACCTATATAGTACTCAACCCTCATTGTATTATCTATCTTCTACTCTCTTGACCTTTCATATCATTTTGATAGTCTCTTGCATTATGTAGCTTTTTCTTATTCAAGAATCTAACAATTCTTTATTTGCAGATCTCTTGCATGGAAGGTGTCTTTGTTCGTTGTTTGATCTTGTGTTTTGTGTTTCTCATAGTTCTAATAGAGTGCATAAAGGTAATATGGATTCAATTAGAGGAGAGAATAATGAAATGTACGAAATGGGAGCTCTACTAGTGTGCATCTCATAGATTACCAATTATTTCTTTGTACTTATTAAGTGTAAAATAGATAACACACTAAAAATACAAAAATAGAACTACTATAATACTATCTAGATAACAAGTACATCAAGTTTGGAATTGCTAAGTGTAAATAGAAGAGATACATCATAGAAATGAAGAAATAAAATATGTGCACCTAGAGTTTGTGAGATCTAATACTAGAAACAATTTTAGGAGGCCTAAGAGATGCTTTGGTAAAAAAAATAGACCTATCAAATGGACAACATTTAGGATATGGGCATCACAACTATGTGTGGTGGGAATTGTTGTAGATAAAATATATTGCTATTGTGTGTGGTGGACATTGGTGTGTGCTAGGAAACTATTGCAATTTGGGGGTATTTTAGAGGAGGTCAAGGGAATAGGTATATAAGGCTCTAAAACTTACAAGATTTTCTCACCTAAAATATTTATTCCTTCTCCCACTTACAAAATGGGCAATGTCGCACTCTAAGTGTGAGAAAACTTAAGTTTAAGAATGGAAAACAAGGGAAAGGGATCTATTATAAAGAATAGTAAATAATTTAGTCTCATACAAGGGTGGTGAATCTCAACCTCAACAAAGCACAAATAAAAATAGGGGGTGTACACAAACCTAGTGATGATATGTGAGTGGTGTGTACAATGATATATTAATCACAATGATAAATCCTGAGGTAAACTATGTAAAAGTGGTGTGCGATATGGTGGATATCACAAAAGAGGATGTAAAAAAGATAAAAGGGTGAGGAAATAGTTTAAATCTAGCTAGGTAGATAACGTCTAGGTTTTTTAAGTATGGTTTAGTTAAGGCAAAGTGAAATGGCTTATTATGGCTTCTAATAGGAGAAAATGCAAGGTTGGATGGAAGAATGGAGGAAAAGGAAATGATATTTTCAAGATTACATGGCTTGGATGATAGAAATGGCTTCAAACATTCTAACTTTAGACTTCTCTAAGTAACTTCCTTAATCATGATGGAGTCCTAAAAAATCATATGTGAGTGTAGAGAGAGAATTTCCTATTAAGTTTATAATGTGAGTGTTTCTTGAGTATTTCTAGGAAAAGATGGATCAAATTTATGTTTTTATTATACCTTTTGAGATAAATTTCCATTAAAAATGTAATAAGAATTAGGGTGATGAAAGACAAAAAATAATAAGATTTTGAGAAGAGGAGAATGGAGGAGAAAATGGGAATGTCTTGAGAATGTATGTGTCAAGGAGATTTCCAATTATTTATTTATACTTATCAAGTATAAATAAAATAGCATATAGAAAATATATAAATAGAGCTATTATAATCTAATCTAGTAACAAAGTACATGAGTTGTGAAATGTTAAGTGTAAATGGAATAAATACATCATAGAAATGAAGAAATGAAAGAAGTTCACTTATAACTCATGAGATCTGATGTTAGAAATAAGTTCAAGAGACATGGATGATTTTTAGTAAAATGTACAGACCTATCAAATGGACAAATTTAAGGATATGTGCATTGCAACTATGTCTATTAGATGTTACTATAGATTAGAGGTATTATTATTGTGTGTGGTGGGTGTTATGTATAAGGGCACTACTATAGAGCAAGTGAATTATTGAAAGTCAAGGGCATAGGTGTCTAAGGCTCCAAAGGATCTAAAAATTGTAGCACTTACTTAAGTAAAACAAATAATCCTTCTCTCACTTGTAAAGTGGGTAGGTCTAGCTCTAAATGTGAGAAACATTAGTTTTGAAGATTGGGACAAGTGGAAAACGGGTGTGTTGTAAAGAAGACTAAATAATTTAATGTCCTAAGTATTGCATTCAATATTAATAGAAAAAAAAATTATATAGTGGGTGTGCATAGGCCTAGTGATGATATGTGAGTGGTATGTGCAAAGATATAGTGATCACAATGACAAACCCTAGGAAGTAAACTATACAAAAGTGGTGTGTGATGTGATGGTGATCACAAAAGGGTATGTAAAGGAGATAAAAGGAAGGGAAAATAGTTTAGATCTAGTTAGGTGGGTAATGGATATAGGATTTTTGAGTTATAGCTTAGGTAGGGCAAAGAGAAATTGCTTTCTATGACTTCTAATGGGAGAGAAAGAAAGATTAAATGGAGAATGAAGGAAAGGAGAAAGGATATTTATAAGATTTTTAATGGGATTCTTAGGGAATTTCTAGCTCTATTTTATTTCTTTTCCCTCCCACATGTGTGTAAGAATGTTTTATTCGTGTCTTTTCATGTCGAAGAAGTATTGTGAATCCTCCAATTGATCTACTCATGTGTTGAGGATGTTGTTGCATCTTGTGCAAGTAAAATCTTAGTGGAAAGATCCCCATGACTTTTCTAACTTATACTAGGTTAGTTCCTTATTATAGAACCAATTTAATTATAGAAAAATATTAGGGGAGTCTAGAAATTAATCCTAAGCTCTCAATTCTAGGAAATTCTAATTTGGATAGTTTTGTATGACTATAATGCAAAAGTGGATTATAGTATATATAAATGAGACTAAAAAATGGCATGTTAGAGTCTATTTGGCACAATAAAGTATAGTTGGCATGCTAGAGTATAGTTGGCACACTAGTGTCCTTTTGTGCACTTTTGTCCTTTATCGTCATACAATAAACACTTTCCACTCTTTTAATGCAAAGTGACATCATTAACATTAAAATTTATCATCATACAATAAACACTTAAAATTTATGTTATCATATTACTTTGTCGAGATGCATCTACATAGAGAGTTGTCCTATTTTTTGCATTAGGAACCATACTTTGGTGTGAAATAAACTAGTTGTCAATCTAATTGGTTGAAGGTGTGTACCTCCTAGTTGATCCACCTATCATGTATGTTTTCCTATATGTTTGGATGTTGTTTGTGTCATCTTAGAAAGGATATGAAGTAGGTGTCACTCCCATCCTACTCCATGTGTTCACAAGATAATAAGGTCATGGGCTAGTACCTGATTTCCATTGTGAAGGAAGCTCCATCTTCTTGTATAGTCATCTTGATTACTTCATCAAATATTAGTGAATAATTCCAGTTGTTTCATGCTTGGCACATTGGTGATGGAATCTAGCATGACATTGTTCTTGTCATGACACCATGTATGCATGAGTATACAATACAACATATAAATATTGCACTTAAAAATGCATAAAAAAATATTCATCCAAATTGTGTTCATTAATGTCTTGGGAAAAAGCTTGGGGCATCAAAGCATTAGAATCAACATATAGGCCATTGAATGATTGTTTTATCTTCTATCATTTCTCAAGGTCATAAATCCAATCTAACAAGGGGGGTAATTGAGGACAGCTTGATCCACATAATTTAACAACTTCCCCTAAAGTATTTATGAATATTGATCATATTTGTGCAAATTCAGATCTTAGAGATCAAGGTAAAGATGGTTTCAAAAGTCTATAGTTTTCTAAATTGATATCATGGGTTCCAAGACAATTCCACATATTAGATCAATACTACAAAGATTAGGTTTAACCCAAGGGACTCAAATTTGACCTAGAAAAAATTATTCTAGTTAAAACTATAAATATGTTTCTTATTTGTTTAAAAGTAAAATTGATTATTACATACATTATTTTTATTTTTATTAAAATTATTAATAGAATAATTATTTATTTAAAGCTCAAGTTTAAATAATTTAAAACATATTGGAAAAACTCTATAAAATAAAATCTAATTAAACATAGCCATTAAACTTTAGATTAGTAGTCAATAAATTGTTTAAATTTAATCTTTACATATTTATTTTATTAAAAAAGTTTGGATTGGTCTTAATAAAAGTAATTAATTTGGTTGATAGGGACCATTATAAGTGAAATATTTTGATAGCAAAAAAAGTTATCCTAAAAAATATGTTTAAATTTGTAAAAGAGAAGTATGTCATGTAAAATATTGATGTGTTTAATTAATTGACTAGATGAGTTGTCTTCTAATTTGGTATCTCCTGGGTTGTAACTACTATTGAATGGTTTGTGAAAACCATTGCTCTTAATGAAATACATGTTGGTGCTTCTTTTATTTATTAGATTGTTTATTTCTTTCCTTGAGAATAGAAAGTAAAGAGAAATGTCCAATAACTTGTGTAGATGGATTTACAATGTGACTATGAAGAGTTAATTGTGTTGAATGCCATGCAATGTATAGAAAGGGTGCTTTCCTACGTAAGAAAAGAGAAATACTAGTTTGTAGGTAAGGTGTTCATATAGTCAAATATTTATATTAAAAAAAATATACCTAAATAAATTAAAAACAAGTTACTTGTGTTTACAAATACAATGTAGTATAACAATTAAATTTACAGGGATACAAATTATTTGAAGACCCAAATACAAAAATAAAATATATGAATCTACTAAAAATGACGATTGAGTAAATAGACATAAATGCAATAATTACATCTTATAATTGTAGAGAGTAAACATAGATTGACTACTATTTCTTTCAAGACATTTCATTAATTATATTATAAAATATTTAAGGAAAGATGAGAGGAATTCAAAAACATATCATTAAATAATACAATTTGTAAACTCTAAAAATTATAACAAATAAACATCAAAAGCATACAAGAGACTTCTGACTAAAACCCTCATGCAAAGAGATATATAGACACAAGAAACATGCCATTTGTTATTATAATTACAATTGATAGAAAGTAATCAAGTATTTATTACATTGAATATTTCATGAGAGGTGTTCAAGTCACAAATAAAAATGATGAAAAAGATGATGAAATCCACTTTAAATATTTCATTAAAGGATATTTAGATAGACCACATGCAATGGAAAGCGTTTTATTTGTACATGTAACTAGGGGAGAGGAAGATGACCCAACACTTGAGCATGTTCCAATAGTTGTTATAGCATTTGTTGATTTAATGCCCAATATTTTTAACAATATTGTACAAATAGTTGTGACTTTATAGTTGTTAGAATTGATGATGATTACCCATAATTGAATGAAATTTATTCTTTCGATCTAAAAAGGAACAAATCATGTGATAACACATCAACACACCATTAAAACATGACTTAGTGCACAACTATTGGTCTCACTTTTTTTGGGCCTTTTTGGACACCTTGACAAAAAGCATGTTGA
>VDFB02070233.1:0-26137 GCA_007258455.2 Sequoia sempervirens | reverse complement strand
CCACCTTTGGCGAATGAGTCCTGTGTGGCCCAAAATCAAAATTAATTCAAATTTTTGGTGGGATTTTATTCTCCTAGATCTAATGTCGGCTTGTAGTGTTGTAATTTTAGGAATTCTTCCATAATTAAGTATAAATACAAGTTTCTTTCACTCATTTTCACCTAAAAAGCAATCAAGTGATCCTTATAGCAAGTTTGAGTTCACAAGAGCATTCAAGAGAAAATTATCAAACATTTTATAGCAACATTCAAGCATCAATCATCATGTCAAGGACTTCATGCTTCATGTTTATTTTTGAGCTAACAATTGTGATGTAGGGTTTATGATTCAAGCAAGCATTGCATTCAAGATTTATCCCCTTCAAGCAAGAGTCAATATCTACATACATTGGAGCCATCTTGTACATGTTTGTAGCCTCTTATTGCTAGGGTTTGGTGAGTTGCAACATCACATTTTGTTCATTCATCATTCTCTATTCATATTTCATTCGATTTCAAAGTTTAATTACCAACAAGGGGTTTGACCAAGGAAAACCCCTATTCACTAATCCAACAACATTTTTCCCTCTCCTTTGTGTGTGATTTGCAAGTCTAGGTTGTAGATTTCCTAAGGAGCAAGATTGGAGAAAATTTGTCAAATAATTCAAAGTTGTCAAAGTTGTCGTCAAGCCTTGGAGAGCCTTGGAGAAGACCTACAAGTTGCAAATCAGATATTCAAATCCGGAAACCAATCAGGAAGGACAAAGCAAATAGAGAAGAGTAGGATTAGACTTTGAAGCTTCAGAAAACCCTAACTGGACTAATTCACCACTTCTAGCGAATGAGTCCCAGTTCCAGTCAAAATCCAATTTTTTTTAGATTTGGATACCCATTTGGCAGATTCCTATTCCCGCACAAAAATCCAATTTTTGGACTGATTCGCCCAACTTGGTGAATGAGTCCCATTTAGCATTAAAGGCAGAATTTCCAGTTTTCTAGACCTCCTTCCAGTCATTTCCAGATTTCCAGGTGCACATCTTCCTTTTTGTAGCTTTTTGTTTCATTTCATTCACTTTTCTAGGTCATTTTGTAGTGCATTACATTCTATTAGGGTTTAGTGTTGCATCTTGCATTTCATTATCTTTTCCAAGATTAAACTTGGTGGTGAACCCCTTACTAGTTTGTCTTTAGCCCCTAGGACAACCCTATTACAAGATTTCTCTCCCTTTTGCATTGAGATCTTTAGGGTTACCCTTTAATGTTTTAGGTGGAAAGTGGCTATGCTCTATGTCCTAAGTCATATGATAGCATCCATCCCACATTTTCAAATACCACAATACTGTTGAAAATAAAAATATTTTTTTAAAAAAATTGAAAGTGATGTTTTGGATAATCTTCCTGAAAGATTTCTTGGAGACAAATAAGAACACATGCCAATAGATTATACAAAGAATTCTTTTATTGTAAAAAAAATCTATTTAAATGTCAACTAATGATGCAATTGATGAGAATGCAAAAAATGAAAAAAATAATGAAAAAGTTAGGCATTTTTGTTAAACCAAGAAGAAAAGATCAATCACTAAAACATGTTATGTCTATTGTTGCTAGAGCCATTGAGTCTATTGGAAAAAAATAGTCGATCTAAAGATAAGAATGCTACAAGAAGAGCTATAACAACTACTGTAGTTAATAAAACAACTTTGAATAAAAGAATGGTAAGCAATATTAGTGAAATTCTAAAAATACATCCTAAAACATTGCTAAGAGCGGCAAAAAGAAGAGAGTATAGAAAATGATCCAATCAACCAATGTTGGAGTTTTAGTGGTCAAATCTCGAGGTCTGACATGAAATTGAATGTTGAAATCAAATATTTGATTGAAAATTATTGGCATGATAATACTAGGGTATCATCTAATGCTAGAGATGTTTTAAAATTAAGAGTGGGGTCCAAAGTTCGTGATCCTCATACAAAACAACTTTTAGATACAACACATTGAATTTTATAAAAAAAATTGTGGTGATTTAGTGTTACTTGGTAATATTAAAATAAGTCAAAGGTCTATTGAAAAATGTAAACCTTGGTATGTAAAAATTAATAAGAAATGAATATTTTGTTGTTGTACAATGCATGTTCAATTTCGTTATTTTTATGATGTTTTTTGATATATACGGTGTAGTTTATATACTAACATGATTATGCAAGAATGTAGTATTAATATGCAACTTGAAACAATAAGAGATTTTATATCAAGTTTGTTTTGTGAAAGATCTAATGGGAAACTATTTTATTTAAGTTCATGTATTTCTGGACAATGCACTAGTTGTGGCAATCTTTCATTCTTAAGAGTTTGCATGCATAAAAGTGTTGATAATGATTTTGGAAAAAAATTAGTGAATGTTAAAAGATTTAAAAATGTTGAGTATTCTTTAAAAGATGGAAAAATTGGAAAGTGTTGTGACTTAATTACAGAAAAAGTTAGTGTCCATGCATTCATATCAGAATTTAAGAGTAAGGTTGTACCAAAATATGTCAAGCACTCTCAAAATGCTTGATGGTTTGATGGGCAATTTCACACATGTAGAAACACATTTCCAGTTGGTACTATACTATCAGTGGTTGATTTGCGGAAAACCATACTCTAGTTCTGCAAGAGGAAATCCAATCAGAATATTACAATTCAATGCAAGTGGCTATGTATGTTCATATTGTTTATAGACATGCAGATGATAGCACAAAGGATGATAGAAAATTTTTGTGGGAGTATCATTTCTATTTGAGTAACAATCGGTTACACTCGTTAGAGTTTGTTCGATAATGTTTCAATATATTTTATACAAATTTAAGAGAAAGAGGAATTCAGATAACAGAACATCTCATATGATTAAATAATTGTAAAGGACAATTCAAGAATGCTCGAATGTTCTATTGGTTAAGTAGGGTTCACAAGGAACATAATGTCCAACATATGTGGAGTTTTTTTGAAGTTGGACATGGTAAAAGAGAACATGATGGAGTTGGTGTGTGTGTTAAAACAATTCTTGCTAGAGAACAATTGAAATTTGAGGATGAAGTAAAATTTAAAGATGCACGTGGGATTGTGGATTGGTGTAATACAAGATTATCTACACTTGGTTCAAGCAAGTACTCTACAGCTTGTCAATTCTTTTGGTTGGTTGAAGAAGAGAACATTCTACATAGACTTGATTGCAAGACAATCAGTGGATCTATTAAATGGTATTCATTTAAGAGTTTGAATGCAAGCACATGGACTATATGGACAAGGGAGCTTGCATGTTTTTGTCAGTTTTGTATTTCAGGAGATTGGAAAGCATGTGAAAATACATAATGGGTTGAAGAGTGGAAGCAAAGATCGTTGACACCTACACAAGCACATGATCAATATGAAAGAATAATTGAAGACAATGATCAAATGTCTGCATCAGACAATTATGACCGTGTTTCAAACCTTGTATAAGAAGGTAATTTAATTCAATTTATTTCAATTTATTTCACTTTATTACTAATTTTTAATACTTTTATTTATTTATATACATATGAATGGATGTATGTAGATTGGTCAAATTATATGGACACGTACAAATTATTAAATCAAATTTTGTTTGCAGGACATGTGTATGTTGTTGCACCTGAGGGGAATGAAGAAGAAACAAAATATTGGTTGGCTCGTTGTATGGAGATGAAACATAAGTTAATAGCACCTCGAGAAGATGATGATGGGTATCATTATCCAATAGATACGGTGATCCCCTTAAGACATCCCCTTAAGCAAATTTTGATAACAAGTCTTTGATCCCCTTAAGCAAATTTTGAGAACTTCTTCAAGATCCCCTTAAGAAAATTTTGAGAACTTCTTTGATGATGGCTATCATGTTATCCAATAGGTTTGGTGGTGGTTGTTGGCACTTGGCTACGAAAATACCTAATAAGGAAGAATGGTATGTCTGCATTCGAAGATTATGAAAGACATAAGAAGATTATACACTACTCACATTTGGTGGTGGCAACAAATATAAAACTAGCGAGGTATCATGGAAAACCTACAAATAAATAGCTTTGTACAATTTCTATGGAAGAGCATGAGACAATCATATATGCGTTGCAAAAAAGAGAGCAGGCAGATGGTACAATGGAATAAATAAATGTAGGCAAATATAATTTTAGTTTTATATTTTCCTTTTAAATAGATTAAATACATGTTTTGATATTGCTTGTGTGTACGTCTCCCTCAAGCGTATGCTCGTCGATGCTGTGTCCTTGTCTTCTTTGATGTGCTTTTTGGTTATTGAGATGTTGTATCATGTGTGTACGAATTGATCGATAATTATAGAGCAATAGTTTATTGGTGTGATGTGATGTATCTTATCTGATGCTTTATTTGACATGTTTTAAATTGGTGTAAGAATGATTAGTTATTGTAACATGTTATTGCGTGAGATATTTGTTTATGATGGAACTGTCAGTCTATGATGAGTGTATTGGTGAAGGGGACGGGATTGTATCACTCGCTTGCGAGCACCCTACGATTCTGAGATTTCCCCCTTCACGGTGTGTTTTATTATATCATATATATATGCATGTTCGATATGCTCTTTATTCATAGGTTGACAGGTACATGACATCGACTCCACCTGATTTCACAGGTTGAGCGTGTCCATTGACCAACGGTAATCGATTAGGAGATAGTAGCTAGGTTTTTTGTGCCAAGTCATCACCCTAGTCATAGTTTGTCGTCGGGTTTGGCAGTTTTGATTTGGTTCTTTCCTCCCTGGTTAGCTATTTCAATTCATATTTTAAAGGCTATTAAATGGTGGGTATGGTTAAAGTGATGATTTAACATATCTAGTTTCAATGTTGAATATTATTTTATTTCATTGATTATTTTGGTTTAATTAATAAAATCATTTTTAGTTTATTGGTTAACTAGGCCAATGGTCATAAATTAAATGAAATAGTTATTTTGCCATTATTGTATATTTAGATTTAAATTTATAATGAAAATGGAAATCATGTTAGATATTTAAGTTAAATTTAAAATAAAAATAGAAATGTGGATTATATTTCACTTTTTGAATTTTTGGATAAAACATATTCTTGCAACTTTGAGATTTTTGGTTTTTAAATGGAATTATGAATTTTGAAATATCATTCTTTGAAAGTAAATTGTTTTAAAATTTTAAAAATGGAAATATCCTCCAAAAAGCTCAATAAATTTAGTGGGTGGGATATTTTAGGGGTTTGACCAAATTTGGGGAAAGCTCTTTGAAAAGAAATGGAATTTCATTTGTTTTTCAATTTTTTGATTTTTGGTGGAGAGTTTGGCTATGGCTGGATTTGGATTTTGAAGAAAATATTTAAATCACCATTGCGCCCTTTCAAGCTTTGGGGAAGAAAAACACTGTGTTCATGTTTTTTTAGAATTGGTTTTGAATTTGAAAAAGATTCATGTATGTGGATATATTGTTTTGCAAAATTTTGCTTGAAACTCAAATGATTATGATGAAAAACTCATGTTAAATCTTGCTTCAAAACTTTGAAACCTCTGTTTAGAAATTATGTTCTTCAAGAAAAAAGTGCAATATGGTTGTAAATGATTCATTTCTAGAACTCATTTGTTCATCTGATCTTATAGTTTTTATAAATTTGGATAAAATATATATATACATACAAATGTATATTTTATGTTTATAATTGTTTGTTTTTTAAAAGGGAACCCTATTAAAAAAATAAAACGTGATGGGCGTATTTTTAGAAAACTGCAAATGGTTTTATTTTTCTTTTTAAAATTTTGGATTTAAATAAAAAAATATTAATTTTTTGATGTTTGTGGGGGTCGCTTGGGGCTCACTCAATCGCCTACACTGTGAGGGGCTAAAGGAGTTGCTCTAACGCCTTCACCTAGCCTTCCTGCTAAGGGACTACTGGTGTAAACACAATCGCTTCTTTGGGGTTCTTCGACCAGTAATGGTTCCATTCATTAGGTTTGGCTGCGGTAAACATGTTCTGACCGCGAAAGATGCATGCGTCTCGAGAAAGTATAGAACTTTTGATTTAGTTATTTTAAAGAAAATAAAATAAAATATTTATATATATATATATTTAATATTCAATATTATATTATTATAATATAATATTTATATATATATTTAATATTCAATATTATATTATTATAATATAAAAATATTAACATATATATGTTAAATAAAATATATTTATCAATATTTTATATTATATTCATATAATATTAAAAATATTATTATATATTGACAATTTAAATAAATTATTTTATGGTGTTGAACTGCTTAATTTCAATGAGATTTAGATATTTAAATATATAAATATATAATAGTATATACATGGAGTATATACTTTTATGTATATATATTTAGTGTATATTGTATCCTTGTATAGATAAAATTTGGTTGTTTAATTTATTCGAAGTTGAACTAATGATTGGTTTGTTCTTAACTAGATGACCTTATTTATCAAGTTGTTTTGATTATAGAATTTAATTGTGAAATTTAGAGTAAATGATTGGTGTTTAAATTCTTCAACGTCGTGAAATGAATTTGGTGTATTTTTTTGGATAATTGCAAGTAATGGAAATTGAGATTGACTGGATTTAGGAAATCCTAACCTTAGTTTATTTAAATGCCTACGATGCTTTCTAAGTAATGTTTTCGTACATTCTAGATGTTGGGAAAAAGAAAGTAATGGTTTTGTTTTAAGGATGATTTATTTTGAAAAGAAGAAATGATTGTTATTATTATTATTATTATTTGAAAAGAAGAAATGATTTATTGATTTGTTCTGAATAGAAGAAGTAACTGTTTTATTTTATTGTTATTTAAAAGCAATTAAGAATTTGAACAGATGGTTTAAGTTTCATCTTTTGTCTGAAAGAGACGTCATCAAGTCAAATTTTTTTTAAGGCTATAAATTACTGAATGTTAATGAAGGAAGTGGATTTAGGAAATCCAAACATAGATTTGATCCCTATTTGATTGCCCTTCTTGAATGTACACTTTGTCTATTTTTGCTTTGGGGAATTTGTTTTGAAGGGTTGTTAAGTCTTCCAGAAGGGGTTTAACTTTTGGGGTTGCATTATCATGTTAGTCAACCTTTGTTTTTCCTTGGGTAGTGTGTATAGTTGTATCTTGTGGTTTTACCCGGTTCCACAAACGGGGATGGTTTATGCCTCCTTTGGTTCAGGAGTGGATTATGTGTTTCGTGCCTCCTGTGGAAGGAGTGGGTTGTATTGCTCTTTGTTGCCTCCAGTGTTTGGAGAGAGTTTTGACTTTTGTTGTCTCCAGTGTTTGGAGTGAGTTTTCTTTATGTGTTCCTCCTAGAGTTGGAGTGGTTTTATCGTATTGGTATGCAC
The DNA here is from genome assembly GCA_007258455.2 of Sequoia sempervirens. Lineage (NCBI taxonomy): Eukaryota > Viridiplantae > Streptophyta > Pinopsida > Cupressales > Cupressaceae > Sequoia > Sequoia sempervirens. Next base: position 18,758 of record VDFB02070233.1, on the reverse strand, counting down.
TTGGGATTCTCTTGGTGATTGGTTTTGTTTGGTATGTTGTCAAGTAGAAGAGTGGATTTTGTTAGGGGCCAGAGCCCAAAGAGGTAAACTGGGAAACCTTCAGAGGTGGTTTAATCAACTAAAAACTAAATCAATGTACTTAGATGTTAGGTAGTATTTCACACTAATTAAGATAATTGATCCTAGCTCATGGATGCAAGGGCTTGTATAGACTTGGGGTGAGACGGAAGGCCCTCGAAATGGCAAGGTCATCTATCTTGTCTTTACGAGAGGTATTTGATTCCGCATGAGTGAGTATGGGTGCCAGGATTCAGTTGAGGCCACCAAGATAACCCTTAGTGGGGGTTGGAGCCTAGGAAGATTCCCAAAGGATATCCCATGATGAGCTATGTGATTACACTCTTTCTACAACAACAGTTGGTATTTGGGTTTATGTGTATGGTCTTCGTATCATACTTGATCTGTTTTATTTCTGGAAGCAATGTGACCTATGTCAATGATGTTGGAGTTGTAGTTGTTTTATGCTTATGGATGTATGGTTCATGTGTTTGGTTGTGTCAGTGTGAGTTAGCCTGTGTCTAGAGGTTGATGGTCTTGTCTAGAATTCCTTGTTACTATCTCCCAGCACGGGGGTGAGCCTTGGTATCACATGGTTAGGTGGAACGTGCACCTTATTCTCAAGGTCGCTCTCTTGCTTCCAGTGGACAAAATTTCCATTGAGAGCTCGTGGGATCTTGTACCTTCTTACTTTATTCTTTCTAGTATTATTGTATTTCATTACCCCTCTTTGTATTGAGGTGGAAGATGTAATTTGTAACCTTGTACATTGGAATTACCTCATTCGGGGAATGAGTGTTGTAATCTTATTGTAAAGTTTACTATTGGGAACATGTATCTTTATGCCTTGGTCGTAATTTTATCATGTATGGAATGTATGAGATTTTAAATTCTGTAAGTAATTAAATGTTATGTTACAATTCATGTTTCTTGTTTGGGTTTAAGTAACTCAGTCTCGTAACCTTAGGGGATTGGTTGGCAATGGTTAGTGAACTTGCATGTTAATTGTTCTTTTTCAAAAAAAAAATTAGTTCGTTTGTGTAGTAAATTGCAACTTTCCCTAGGGTTGGTGTAATGCTACATTTGTGTGTTATTAGTTGAAATTGATTTAAACTATCATTTTATATCCTTAAGCCATCATCACAAATTTATCACATACTTTGAGACAAAAAGGAGAGTCCATGCAGATTCAACCTAAACAACATGGAATACTTGGTAAAAATAGGTAATTATTAGTTAAATTATATTTAAATACATGTTTTGATATATATTGATATTGCTTGTACATTAATAGTTAAAATTGATTTATTATCCTTTTCTATATCCTTAATCCATCACCACATTGATCTCATGCTTTGAAACAAAAAGGAGAGGATGCAGATTCAACCTACACACATGTGTCGAATACTTTTAAATAAAGGTACTTGAGTTGTGTACATATAAATAGTTTTATATAAATTAAATACATGTTTTGATGATTTCATTGATATTGCTTGTATCATTTTGATATCAAGTGACATGAAGACCTACTACATTCTGGGCACAAGTTTTATATAAATTAAATACATGTTTTGATGATTTTCTTGAGATGGCATAGCCAAATTTTGTAAACATTGTTTTGAGTTGACATATATGTACATACATACACAATTACACATTTTGTACAAATTTGTATACATGTACATACACAATTATACTCTACTCTTTTATGCATCAAAATCAATATTCTATATATTTTGTTTGTTAAATGTGCATGTTTTCCTACTTTGAAATTTTAAATTTGATTGTATAATCACTAAATATCATGTATATTAGTGTTAAATTTGGTTGTCTTGGGCAACTTCAAATTTTGACTTCTTTGATCCCCTTGAGACGCCGTATTAGGACCCCTTAAGACATCATATTATGACATGAATTAAATAAACATTGTCACTATTTAAATTGTATAGAATGTGATTGTTATGATGAGTCATCCTAAATTCTAAGTTAATTATATCAATTGTGATTAAATATGAGACATGTACTTTGAAGTATTTCATCACCTTAAGACATCATATTAGGACATATCCTAAATATTATACTTAATTATATCATTTGTTATGATGAGTCGCCCTACTTTGAAACTTTAAATTTGATTGTATAATCACTAAATATCATGTATATTATTATTAAATTTGGTTGCCTTGGGCAACTCCACCAAATTTTGACAACTTCTTTGATCCCCTTAAGACATCCTATTAGGACTCCTTAAGACATCCTATTACGACATGAATTAAATAAACATTGGCACTATTTAAATTGTATAGAATTTGATTGTTATGATGAGTCATCCTAAATTCTAAGTTAATTATATGAATTGCAATTAAATATGAGATATGTACTTTGAAGTATTTCATCCCCTTAAGACGTCCTATTAGGACATATCCTAAATATTTATACTCAATCATGTCCTATCAATTACATATTAAAATTTCACATAAAATGCATAAATGCACATGTGTAAATTAAAATTAAACAATAATAAAGTCCACGATTTACAATATATTAAGTCCATCAAAGTGCAACCCATGAAATAAAGTACATGAAACAATATATTAAGTCCATTAGAGTACATCCCATGAAATAAAGTCCATGAAACAATATATTAAGTCCATGAGAAACCAAATATGTAGTCCATGAAATAATCAAATACAACCCATGAAATCATCTAACTCATAGAGTCTTTATAATCAAGAGACCTCTTCACACCATGCAGACTACTCGGATGACTTGAACCACTCTGTACAAGAGAAAGAAACATGAAATCAAATGTACGACAATTAAAAATGATTTAATGACAATTTAATTTATAATTCATCATAAAATTAAATTACCATGATATCTGGCTTTGCATGCTCTAGTGCAGCTAGACCTGTCTCTAAATGCTCTGAATCAATCTACATATACAAGAGAAAAAAAGTTGAAATTAGATGTAAATCTACGATTAAAAATGATTAATTCAATTTAATTCATAATTTATCATATTTAAATTGTACTGTAACAAGTTGTGCACCCTATGTTCTACGACCAGTCTCTACATGCTCAACTGTAGGATGTGTCTGATGCTATAAAAGAAAAAGAATTTAACATGTATGAGTGTGTGTGTGTGTGTATTCAATTTTAAATTTAATTTAAGTTATTCACAATGTAAATGACTTTAAATACAATCAAAAATTTAAATTAGCATGATATATGGCTGCTCTCCATGTCCCGGTTGAGGTGATGTGACCTGATGAAGGCATAAAGTGGCTCTAACAAAGTCCTACAAGGTCAAATTTAAAGCACGTATACTTGAACTAGGTTAAAATATATATATATATTCAAGTGTGCACACATTATGTAGAAACTTTTTTAAACCTGAAAATCAGATGCCTCCTGAGTTGTCACCAAATCACATGTCTGTCTAATCCCCATTCTCATTGGTGTATCAACCTAGACATACATATAAACATAATGCTTATAATATTTACTTGTACATGCACATTTGATTTATAGTGAATTCAAAATTCATATATTAAGTATAGTAACAAGTTAAATAATTTACAATATAAATGTCCCTGCACATGATGTGAGTCGCTCGACAATGGATGAATGAACTTACCAACATAGCAAGTATGCTATGAATGAACTAATGCGACCAAATGATCCACCAGAATCTCCATTTCCACCTGAACTGGGTGTGGCCTGATCAGATTCATAGCATAACTGTTGGCAACTAGTACATACATGGGGTGTCGACACTTGTGGAGTGGTATTAGGACCAACTCCATAGAACACTCCTCCATCATTGTGGTCTCTAGGCTCCCTATCTGCCATCGCAAAAGCATGCTCATCAAGGTTTTTTGCAAGCGTACTCAAAGATCCTAATGCAAATATCACCCCATGTTGATGCACAGGTGCAAGAATGGCCGGAGCAAGAGGAGCAACAAGGAGTTGTGCATGCATGAGGCATTGGGGATCAACCCTTGCCTCTAACCTTTTTTGTGGCATGTCACCACCAACACCATGAAATGATTTAAAATCAAAATAATTGAGCTTTTTCCCCAAAACAAACTCTACATATAGTTTCCTCAAAAAATATAAAGGGACCTCCATATTAGTGTGTGGTGGATGGTCAAATAGCATCCACCATCGCTCCCAAAAATGTACAGTCATCTATGGATGTATGCACCACCTCATGGATATTCTAGATTTAGTTGCAGGAATGGGCTAGTGAGTGTTAGGGTTGATAAAAAAAGGTGTTAGATGGGATTTTGCTATTTTTAAGTCCAAAATTTGTTTATAGGATAGACCATCTTAATAAAATCTTCTCACCTCCTCCCTATCTTGTTGATTCCTATCTAAGTCAGAATCAATAGACCTAATGGCATCAGCAACTTTTTGCATCGCAGATGCAAATCGCCTCACATGTGGTGGAATCAATGCTTCATTTTGCATAGCATTGATTTGATTTTGAATGGATGCAACATTTTCATTGATCCATGCTCGCAAGCAAGCCTCATCGGATCTAGCAAGTGGTGGAGGTGGAATATGAGGTGGAGGGGGTGGATGGGTAGGTGGAGGTGGAGGTGGAAGGGGTGGAGGGGGTGGGAGTGGAGGTGGAGGTTGTTGAGGAGCAGGATTAATGATATCATCAATATCAAATTGATCCATGATATATATATATAAGTGAACCTGCATTAAATTATACAAAATTACAAGAAATAGTTTAATTTTAAACGTACATGCAATTTAGTTTAAATAGGATGTGCATACATATACATACACATACATACATTGATTCAACTTGAGCATGTACATACAAATTTCAAAATTTAAGATCCATACATTTAAAATAAAACATAGGATGTATAATGCATGCATACATCATTCAACTTTACCATGTGTACATACAAATTTCAAAATTTAAGATCTAGAAATATGTAATTTTAATACATGTACATACTAAAAAATAAACTTAAAACATTCACAAAAAGATCATTTGTCTAAGGCATGTAAATTACATTTTTCCAATAGGAGAAATTATGATAGTAGTCATAAATTATACTATTATAAATTCACAAATTCATCACTAAAAATATCCATCCAACCAAATTCATAAATTCATCACTAAAAATAACCATCCAACCAAATTCATAAATTCATCACTAAAAATATCCATCCAACCAAATTCATAAATTCATAAACATAAGATTATTGTCTTAATTTATAAAGTGTTGCGGCTCTCTATTGCATCCCTTCATTTCTATGTGTTTTCCTTTTTAGAATCGGAATTTCTCCTCTCCTCTAGCCATCATTGATGTTCATCTATGACCACATCCATGGACCTAACAGCATCAACAACATTTTGCTTTGTAGATGCAAAATGCATCAAATGTGGTGCAATACATTCTTCATTTTGAATAGCATTGACTTGATCCTGAATGGATCTAACATTCGCATCGATCTATGCTTGCAAGCGAGCACCATCGGATTCAGGTGGTGGAGGTGGGGGGTTACGAGGTGGAGTGGGTGGAGTGGGTGGAGATAGAGGGCATGGAGGTGGATTATGGATATCATCATTATTTAATTGATCTATGATCTCTAAGATATAAGTGAACCTGCATTATATTTGTAATTTCAAAATGTAAGATACATGTTTAAAAATCCCCTTAAACCATTAATGTAAATGGCCTAATTGAATACAAATGATAAAATGTGTAAGACTCATTTATGTCTAAGGTACGTTAATTGAATCAAAAAACAATTAGTTGTTAATGTGATGTGAAATCTCATTAAAATTTACATTAAAGTAGGAGAAATTATGTTGGCTTTTAAAGGGATCCTTGTAGGATGGCTTAAGGGGAACTATGAATTAAGGTCCTAGGACAATGACATGGCTTAAAGGGATAAAATTTGGTGAAGTTTCCCAAAGCAACCGAATTTCATTTTAAGGTCCTAGGACAAAATGAATGCTTTAGGGTTTAGGCTTTAGAGTTTAGGGTTTAGGGTTTAGGGTAATAGGGTGGTTTAAGGGGATCTATGAATTAAGGTCCTAGGACAAAATGATGGATTTAGGGTTTATGGTAATAGGATGGTTTAAGGGGATCTATGTAGTAAGGTCCTAGGACAAAATGAGATGGCTTAAGGGAATAAAATTTGGTGAAGTTGCCCAAGGCAACCAAATTTCATCAAGATCCTAGGACAAAATGATGGCTTTAGGGTTTACGATTTAGAGTTTAGAGTTTAGGGTTTAGAGTAATAGGATCGTTTAAGTGGATCTATGTAGTAAGGTCCTAGGACAAAATGACATGGCTTAAAGGAATAAAATTTTGTGAAGTTGCCCAAGACAACCAAATTTCATTCTAAGGTCCTAGGACAAAATGAATGCTTTAGGGTTTAGAGTTTAGGGTTTAGGGTTTAGGGTAATAGGATGGCTTAAGGGGATCTATGAATTAGGGTCCTAGGACAAAATGATGGATTTAGGGTTTAGGGTAACAGGATGGCTTAAGGGGATCTATGTAGTAAGGTCCTAGGACAAAATGACATGGATTAAGGGAATAAAATTTGGTGAAGTTGTCCAAGGAAACCAAATTTCATTAAGGTCCTAGGGAAAAATTATAGCTTTAGGGTTTAGGGTAATAGGATGTCTTAAGGGGATCTATGTAGTAAGGTCCTGGGACAAAATGATATGGCTTAAGGGAACAAAATTTGGTGAAGTTGCCCAAGGCAACCAAATTTCATATTAAGGTCCTAGGACAAAATGAATGTTTTAGGGTTATGGTTTAGAGTTTAGGGTTTGCAGTTTAGGGTAATAGGATGGCTTAAGGGGATCTATGAATTAAGCCCCTAAGACAAAATGATGGATTTAGGGTTTAGGGTAATAGGATGGCTTAAGGGGATCTATATAGTAAGGTCCTAGGACAAAATGACATGGCTTAAGGGAATAAAATTTGGTGAAGTTTCCCAAGGCAACTAAATTTCGTTAAGGTCCTAGGACAAAATGATGGCTTTAGGGTTTAGGGTTTAGAGTTCAGAGTTTAGGGTTAGGGTAATAGGATGGCTTAAGGGGATCTATGTAGTAAGGTCCTAGGAAAAATGACGTCTTAAGGGAATACAATTTGGTGAAGTTGCCCAAGGCAACCGAATTTCATTAAGGTCCTAGGACAAAATGATGGCTTTAGGGTTAAGGGTTAAGGGTTTAGGGTTTAGGGTAATAGGATGGCTTAAGGGGATCTATGAATTAAGGTCCTAGGATAAAATGATGGATTTAGGGTTTAGGGTTTAGGGTAATAGGATGGCTTAAGGGGATCTATGAAGTAAGGTCCTACGACAAAATGATGGATTTAGGATTTAGGGTTTAGGGTTTAGGGAATAGGACGGCTTAAGGTGATCTACGAAGTAAGGACCTAGGACAAAACATTTGATTGCTTAACATCAATTTCAAACTACAAATAAACCGTAAATAATGAAGCACTATCTTTCTCAACTCTATGTGTTTACTAAAAGTTAACATTTGAAAGGGTCTTCAAAAGACCTTGCAATGTTCTATAAAAAATTTATTAGTTGAGCTACTCATGATATAACTACAATGTTAGTTACATTTTGAAACATAAAAGGCTTCCAAAATGAGTTCCTTCCAAATAATGGACTTGATAGAACTTGAAAATGTTGAAGCTTAGGTGGCCCTTGGAATAATGAACTTGCAAGTTAGTGAAAAAGGTAGTGTTCATAAAGGAAAGGAAAAGATGTGTAGAGCCTTTGAATTATATACATGTACCATGCAACAGCATTGAATCATTTAGCAAACCATTTTTTTCTTCACAGAACAACATTTTCTTGTGGAATAGTTGATTGAGATAGCTCTTGTTTCGATTAACCAACCTCTCATGAAATCTCATTCATATTATAATCTTGCACAATCTTATCATGAGAATCCTTCATCCTCCCCTTCAATGAGAAGCCTCTCTTGAAATGTTTGAGGCCTTAACACCCCTAACAAGAGGAAGGTGAAATTTTGAGAACTTCTTTGATCCCCTTAAGAAATGTCATATTAGGATCCCTTAAGACATCGGTTTAGGGTTTAGGGTAATAGGATGGCAAGTAAGGGGGTTAATATTTTTGATTCGTCACATATGCAAGAACATTAGTTTATGAATATTTTTGAACTTATGAATAGATTGACTATTTCCTTAGATTACTTCTATGATCAAGGAATTAAGCACACAACTATAAATTATCCCACTTCTGACAATTTAGGATAGTCTATATGGTCTACCCTTCAATTTATAGAAATGTGCATATTTAGAGAAAATCAAAATGTGTCTTGACAAGTTGTTGGAGCTAGATCTTAAAATTTGGTTATTGAATCCTTGATTAGTATTGGTAATTATATTCCTTCCCTAATCGTCTTCAAAGTCTATGAATAAAAGGAGTGGAAATATAACCTATGACCATAGTTGGATTGATTTTCTATAGATCAATCCAATCATCCATAATAAATTTGAGGATTGTTAAGCATTCAAGTGTAGGGAAAAATTCTAATTCATTGATCCTAAACTAGCTACATTATTCTTGGGAACAAGGTCAACAAAACCCTTAAGAGGTGAGTCAATGTAGAGTTATTTTAAGAGTATTTTCTCATATAATTATTGAGTAATGATCTTTAACTCATGGACCAAGTTTTATAATGCTCTAGCTAGATACCTTGCAAACATGGGTTTGAGCCTAGGCTTCACACATATGTTTACTCATTAAAGACCCATAAAAATAGAATATACCACTACCATATAAGTATATGAGTGATCATAAAATTATGTTGCGGTCTCTACTCTTCTAGTGAGGAAATTTAACTATCTAATCATTTTTTAACAATCATGGTTTAAATTGTAACATATTATGGCATAGTATCATGTTGTAAGATAGTATGAATCATAATAGATGCATAAAGCCCATATTATTAACTCAATTAAGGTACCACATACAATTACCCTTTAATTGGCCATTAGAAAACAATATAAAACACCAAAGTACATGTTAAATATTTTTCATTGTAAGGTAAAAATAATAATTTAACATCTCAATAGAACATAATGAAGCATCATAAATTATGCATACATATAGATCTATTAATTTATCATGTGGTAATAAATACATAAACTAATTGAGCATAATCCATAATAGAAACATAATTTATATCAATTCTAACGATCCACTAGTCCCACAAGTAAGGTTTAACATATTGTCTTCTAATCTAATTATATCTATGTTCATAACATTTAATTGATTGTGTCTCAACACGTCTCTAACTTATTGAATACACATTTAAATGTATAATATTTATCAAATCCTATTTCATTGTCAATATCAAGGACCCTAATTTACTATGTATCAACCTAAACCTATGCAATAATTTCTTCCATAGGCATGCCTACATACTTGTATCCATACAATACAAATGAAATTTAAAACATAAATCAATGCAAATGAATTTTTTTCCATTTTCAAATAGTCAAAGCTTGAAATCAAGGTTTTCAAATTTGCAATTTTTTTGTTTTCAACTTCAATTTAAGGTTTTCAAATGCATTTTTTTTTGTTTGAATTCAATTTAGGGTTTCAAGAAGCAATTAGGGTTTTCAATGCAAATTTTTTGTTTGACTTCAATTTATGGTTTGAATAAATACATTTTTTTTGTTTGATTTCAATTTAGAGTTTCAAAAAGCAATTAGGGTTTTCAAATGGAAATTTTTTGTTTCATTTCAATTTAGGGTTTTCAAATGAATTTTTTTGTTTCATTTCAATTTATGGTTTCCAAATGCATTTTTTTTTGTTTAATTGAACAAATTAGGGTTTCAATAGGTAAATTTTTTCTTTGGTTACAATTTAAGGTTGATTTTTTCATTTCTTTTCAATATATGAGGGTTTCATTCCATGTTTTCTTTTGATTTCTACAAATCGGCATTTATTTTCTTACAGATAAATACAAATGCAAAAAACTCCATAAAAATTGAAAAAATACATACTAAAATCTAGAAATGTATTAAAATTTTTAAAAAAAATCGAAAAATGCAAAAATTTGGGGTTGGGCTCGTACCTGGAGCTTGTTGTTGCTCTTCCTCAATTGGGATCTTGTGCGCATAGTGAAAATGACTATGGTTTCGTTTATTTTAAAAAATAAATACCACTATAAAACAGGATCTTGTTTCCTGATGGTTGGCTCGGGACACCATTAATAAACGAGATCCCATTTTATTGAAGCCAATTTCGAGTTTTTTCCTAAGGCAAAAGCTTTCATGTTTCGTGGACTCGTCTTCTTGCATTTGCCCACATGTCACCTATAGAAGAAAAGGAACAAACCATGGTGAAGATGCACAAATCAAAAGAATACAAATATTAAATCTAAGTGATAACAAAGGCTCCAAGTTGTCAAATAAAAAATCCACATCGTTGGAAATAACCACAACAAATGCTAATACATCCAATCATCCATACCCACAAAGGTATCCAAAACCATCAGTAAACCCATGTCAACAACATATTTAACCCATAAATCACAATCACAAGCTCCCTATATAAAATTTGTCAATGAAGAACATACACATCTAGGAACTCTCAGTGCATGGATAATGTCAAATCTATGAATAGAATCAAGGCATACCAAGACTACCAATAACATCCAAGAACTCCTATTGCATGGTTAATGTCAAATATGTAAGTATATCAAGATGTACCAAGTCTACCAATTAACGTTCATACTAATTGTAGTGTCATAAATTGTCATCCTTGACAATTGCACACTACATTTTGCTCTCTTCTATGTGCTTGGACCTAATCATGCTCTTAATTTCCTAAATTATGCATTATGTGGCTCATTTTAATATTTATCAAGAAATCACATGTACAAAACCCAAGTAAACATTTAATATTTTTCTCTTGACACTTTACACCCCACAAAATAGGGTTGGGACAAGGGTGCCCTTAGCGACCTTGTCCCCCCTATGTTGGCTCCAATTCTTAATATGTTGGAGTTGGCACTTTATTATTTGAATTTCAAATGTCAAATGTCATCTATTGGAATTTAATTTGTGGGAGATTAGAATTATTGTATATAAATACCTAGTCATTTCACCATTTGAAGATATCTCGAAAGAATTGGAAATTAAGAGCATTATCAAGCAATTATTGTCAAGTCAAGAGCAATCAAGAGAAAGATTATTGCAACATTTCATTGTCAAAGTATCATGTCAAGTTTTATGTGTTTGTTCATGTTTATGCGTACATTTTGTTTGTGAGGACTAACCCTTGTAGGTCTTCAAAGCAAGCCAAGCCAAATTTAAATCACGCCTTGAGGAGATGTGCATGACTTCAATCCTTCAAGGAATCATATTTGAATGGTGAGTTGCATCCAATTGTTGATTGATCATTCATTTATCATTTATCCTCTATCACTTAAAAGGATAAGCTCTCTTTTATCAATTTTGTCATTGTGGAGGTGGAAACACCAAAACGAGGTTTGATCGAGGTCAGTCCCTATATTGCACAACCCTTCCTCTCTCTTTGAATGTGAAGATTCCATATCTGAAGAAGATTGGAGGAAGATTGATGACCTTTTTATCATTGTTGCATTGAAACCCTACAACTTGACAAGATACAAAAACTCAATTATCTCAACTACCAACAAAGATCCGACAGTGAGATATGGAAGGAAGAAGCCTTTGATCAGACACCCAAGGATTGTGGAGACAGATTGCAAATTCAGTTACTCAAGTATAGGCACCTTGGGTGACAAAGTCCAGTCAACTCAAGCCAAAATTCAAACCATAGGTGCACACCAGTCTAATTTTGATAGTCAAATTTGTCTCACTTTCCAAATTTGATGTTTTCACATTAGAGTAGTGCATTTTCATTGTTGGCTAGTTGCATCATTGCATCTCATCAAAAATCAATTTTCTAAGGCATTAAAGGATCAAATCCAAGGCTAAGTGGACTCACCTTTGAGGTTGAAGGTCAATCTAATTCCCTTGTTGATTTGCATCCTAATGTTCTTTGAAAAAGGATTGATGTTAGTGATCTAAACATTAGACCTAGGATCCCTTTTTAATTAAAACATTTTGGTGAACCTAACATATCTTACACTTGTAATTTTTTTGATTTTTCTGAAATTGAATTCAAACCTAGGTTGTTTGAAAATCTTGTTGATAATTTGAATTTATTTTAAAAAAATATCCATTTTCATTAGTTTTCATCATAAAAACTTGGAAAAAAATTTGAAAAAAATTGCAAAAATTTCCAAATCTGTTTTTTCTTGTCTAGGGTTTAGATCTGAATTATTTTCATTGATGAAATTAATTGCAAAATTATTTGATCATTTATGAATGCATGTTTTGGTGAAAAACATTGAAAATTTGACAAAATTGCATAGTATTTTCATTCCAAAGGATCAAAAAGCATTACTTTTTTGGAAAAATCAGTCAATTGCAGCATCTAATTTCTGGAAATTATCATTTGAACATATTTGATTGTCCTAAAAATATCCAAAATTGCCTACATGTATGCGATTAATGTAGTAAAATTAGGTTTTGGTGCATTTCTAGAAATCTATTGACTTTCCGACCTGAACCTATGAGACATAAGACCCTAAGACACTATAGATCATTTCCCAAATTTTAAATTTTATAAAAACACTTTCCAGACTAGGGTGCTTTGGAGGCCCTTGTCCAGTCATTTTGGGCTAATTTTTTTTGTGAAAATGCATGTGTGTCCTCTATCTAGATCTAATTTCTGTTTTGGAATGTTGTTTTCAAACCTAGTTAATTTCTCTCATTTGATCCATGGGGAAAAATAACATGTTTCCTTTTCAAAGATGTGTTTTTGATATGGTAACGAATGGCTTGTATAATTATAATTTTTCTACCTATGAGAACAATATGAGGAAACAAAATGAAAATATTGACACTCATGTCCATTCTTCTCCCAATATCTGTCCTACTTGTGAGAATGTTTTCGTGCAAGAGGATACAATCATGGACAATCATGACAATCATAATTGCACTTCTCCTGATACCTCACCTACTTGTGAAGAAGGTATCTTGGTATTAAAGGATCCAATCATTGAGCGTCATGAGAATCTTGTTTGTTTCTCTCCCAATACCTCTCGTACTTAGAATAAATTGTGGCACAAGAGGATGAAATCATTGATATGTTTCTTTCAAAAGATAGTAAGATGGATTGAATAGATGAAGATGCAAAGGTGACATTAGATCCCTCATTGAAAGAAGATCGTCAACAAGTAGTTAAATCAGTTGAGGTTATGAATGCACAATTGGCTATTAGATCTCTAACTATTGGACTTCCTAAGTCACCTTTCATTATAAGACCTCCTAAACCCCCTGGCAATATCTTAAACTTTGCAAAACAACTCACTAGTAATCATGTGTTGCAGCAACCAAGTTATCACGCAGTTGCTCACACATATAACACTAGAAATAAAAAGCAAGCAAAAAAAACACCAATATCCATCTCATTACCTCAAACATATCTCCCATCCCCACCTAATATCCGTTAGCATAGTGGTAAATAATATGATCTTTCTGAGAAACTTTGTAATACTCCAACCAAGATCTCCCTTTCAGATTTGATTCAAACATCACCTACATACCATAGGATGCTCCAAGAGGCTTTGCAAAAGATTGATGTCTCAACTTCTATTAAATCAAATGATGTAACCGCCTTGTTTGATTGTATGCAAGTGACAAAGTTGGATATTGCATTCCGTCAACATGAATTACCCTCGCTTGAGATCCAAAATAAACATGAAGCCTTAATGATAGTGGTGGTCATTAATAGAACTAGAGTTAGGCATACCCTCATAGACAATGAGTCAGGTCTTAATGTTTGTAGCATTGACCTTCTAGATAAAATTGGTGTGGATAAGCATCTATAGAACCTAATGATGTTAATATTTGTGGCTTTGATAATGTTAATAAGCAACCATTAGGAGTGATCACACTACCCATTAAGGTTGGGCCCGTGGTTTTTCCTACCCCTATCCATATTATGCCAGGACCTCTTTTATACAATATTCTCTTAGGTAGATCGTGGATTCATTCTATGAAGGGGGTCTTGTCTACTCTTCACCATGAGATGAAGTACGAATATAATAACAAGATCTATACAGTTAAAGTAGATGAAAAGAGTTACAATTCACAAGTCCAAGATGATCATAACTCTTCCAACTCTCTTAATATTTTGATTCCAACTTCAAAGGTAGAACCTATACAAATTGACAATAATCATGATTGTGTCTCGTAGATAACAAAACTCTTAGATGATGATTGGGGTTCATTAGATTTTATACCCTCCTTTATGGGAGAGTACAAAATCTCACAATCCACTCCTAAAGAGTCTTGTGTTTTATCTTGTTCTACATCAACAAATTCAAAGACATCACCACGTGATGGTGATGGGGGCTCTTTAACTTTGGTCCCTCAAGTGTGGACGATGCCTAACTTTAAAAAACTTATAAAGGATTTGTGTGCTTGTGAAAAATCCAATTCTTCTCATGAGCATGTAGATACGATTTCTTCATCTGAGTTGGAAGAGTGTTATGGGCTTGGACACAAAATTCTTTCTAAAAATGGATTATATGCAAACATGGAACAAAATTATAAGGATCAAGTGAAATCTATATTGTACTTTTCTAAACAAGGTCTAGGTTTCCAACCTTTGTCCCCATCTTCATCTAATGCTTTATCATCTACTATATATGTATGATATCTTATGGTAAGTGAGCAAGCTTTTCTTCACAATAGAAAGAAATGTCTCCTACTATTGACCAAGAGCTTATTTTGTCTAGGCTTCTCAAAGCCTGCTTGATTACTCTTCCTCTAAAAAAACAAAAGAAATTTTATAACAAATACTCATTTTGTGCATATCATTGAGTGCATGGTCCTTCTACCAATGAATGTCAGACCTTGAGTAATAAAATACGACAAATTAATGATTTTGGTGCTCTTCCATGTGTTGATACACCTAATCACTCTAAACAATAATGATCTTTATTTTATTGTGTTGCTCCTCACTATGTGACATTTGTAGCTTCATCATGTTTGCTTGTTGCCATTCATGGTGGTACAATCTTAAGTGCAACCATATTTTCCATAGTAGCAACGCGATAGTCTATTGCATGGTTTTCCTTGTCTCTACACTTGGGGGCAAGGATAACTAGGTTTTAAGATATGCAATCTCCCTGAGGATCCCCTCTTCATGTCTATTGTTTCGTTAAATACCAACATAGCAAGTATGTTGACATTTTAAGGGGGGGCATATATTACCCTTATCTATTTCATACACGTCTTATGAGATTTGACTTATTGACATACCACTTTTGTGGTGATATTTATAAAGCCCCCTAAGGCATGGTTATCAATTTATCCCCTATGACGTTAAGCATTTGTTTGTCTCCCGTCATGTTAAAATTTGTGCACCCCCTGAGATGATTTTTATGCGCTCCCTAAACCATGGTTTGCATAGTCATAGCATAATGGAGTTTTTGGGTTTATGATTTTAGAGCATTTTTAACATGGCTACTTAGCATAACACAACTTTCTTGCTAGTGGAGTCATGTGTTTCATGAGATACCTAGCATAATGCAACTTGCTAGCCTTGTGGAACTCATCATATTACATGGACACCAAACACAACACAACTTGCTAGCCAATAGATCTATGTAGCTCATGAGTGATTTTACATCCTTATGAAGGCACCATTTTGTCCAGATAGCACATTCGATGGATGACGTTTGGTACTTGAGATAAATTTAAGACTATGGTCTCTTTGCCTTACTAACTCAAATTCTTTTAGTACTAACCTTGTGTTTTTATTTTGTAATTATTGTATGTTATGTGTTTGCATCGTGTTTGCACTGTGTTTGTGTTCATGATTATGTTGGCACTATATTATGTTGTGTTTGTTTGCCATGTTGCATTTCACTTCAAATGTGTGTTCCTTTGTCCTTATGATAGTTTGCCATGGGATTTTGAATACAGGGGGCTTGCACTTCCCCTAGATTCATTGCCATTCTATCTCTTCAACATTTGGTTAATTGAGCCCCTCTTGACATATTTGTATTTTAGTGTGTCTGATAATAAGTTCATACTCCCACTTAAGTAGGGGCTAAATGAAGTATAGTAAATTGTCACCCTTGACAATTTCACACTAGATTTTGCTTCCTCCTATGTGTTTAAACCTGATCATGCTCTTAATTTCCTAAATTATGCATTATGTGGCCCATTTGAACATTTATCAAGAAATCACATGTACAAAACCAAGGTAAACATTTAATATTTTGCTTTCGACACTTCACACCCTATAAAATAAGGTTGGGACAAGGGTGCCCTTGCCAACCTTGTCCTTTATTTTGGCTCCAATTTTTAATATGTCAAAGTTGGCACTTTATTATTTGAATTTCAAATGTCAGATGTCAGCTTTTAATTTGTGGGAAATTAGAATTATTGCATATAAATACCTAGGCATTTCACCATTTGAAGATATCTAGCAAGAATTTGAAATCAAGAGCATTATCAAGCAATTATTATCAAGTCAAGAGCATGATTCTTGTAGTATTTCATTGTCAAAGCATCATGTCATTTTTTATGTGAGTTTGTTCATGTTTATGTATACATTTTGTTTGTGAGGACTAACCCTTGTAGGTTGTCAAAGTAAGCCAAGCCAAATTGCAATCAAGCCTTAAGGAGATGTGCATGACTTCAGTCCTTCAAGGAATCATATTTGAATGGTGAGTTGCAACCAATTGTTGATTCATCATTTGTTTATCATTTAGCCTCTATCCCTCAAAAGGATAAGCTCTCTTTTATCAATTTTTCCATTGTGGAAGTGGAAACACCATCACAGGGTTTCATCGAGGCAAGCCTCTATATGGCAGAACCCTTCCCCTCTCTTTGAATGTGCAGGTTCCATATCTGAAGAAGATTGGAGGAAGATTGAGGACCTTTTATCATTGTTGCATTTAAACCCTACAACTTGACAAGATACGAAAACTCAATTATCTCAACAATCAATGAATATCTGAGAGTGAGATCAGAAAGGAAGAAGCCTCTAATCAGACACTCGAGGATTGTGAAGACAGATTGCAAATTCAATTACTCAAACATAGGTGCACTAGGAGACTTTGTCTAGACAACTCAAGCCAAAATTCAAACCACAAGTACACACTAGTCTGCTCAATCTATTTTTGATAGTCAAATTTGTCTATCACTTTCTAGATTTATTATTTTCACATCAAAGTAGTATATTTTCATTGTTGGCTAGTTGCATCATTGCATCTCATCAAAAATTAATTTTCCAAGGCATTAAAGGATCAAATCCAGGGCTGATTGGACTCGCCTTTGAGGTTGAAGGTTAATTTAATTCCCTTGTTGATTTTCATCTTAATGTTCTTTGGAAAAGGATTGATGTTAGTGATCTAAACATTAGACCTAGGATCCCTTTTTCATCAAAACACCAATTTGTGGCTAATAATCAAATCATGTAGTAACAAAGAATAATCACAATGATTCACACATGCAACAAAATTAGTTGCATACTCTCACTCAAGTAATTATAACTCTCCCACTCACAAGTCACCATAACACTCCCAAGCTCATCACACCAAACAATGTGAACATGAACCTTTAGGAAGTAGCCATAACACAAAGACAAAAAACCTATAAATCATATCACATAACATGTCACTCTATCCACACCTCAAAGTGCTAACTTGTGCCAAGTAAGATCTTCGTCGTGACCCCTATAGACATGTAAAATTGACCTAACACCTATCACACATACTAAATGACATTTTTGCATCATCGGCATCGTTATCATCAAATGTCACTGCATTTCACATCAAAAGCATCAAAAAACCTAATTTCCCCTATTAATTGAATAATATGACATTATTTAATTAATTCACTTTTTCATCATTTTTGACTAATTAAATAAATTTTATTTATTTAATAAAGTCCTAAAACCCTATTTCTGTTGTTAATTGAATAATACGACATTATTTAATTAATTCATGTTCCATCAATTTCGACCAATTAAATGAATTACATTTATTTAATAAAGTCCTAGTTTAACTTTAACTCGTCCTTATTAGTTAAATAACACAAATTATTTAATTACGTCACTAAATCGCTTTATTCCCCTAAGTCGATTGAATTATTAAAACATAATACTATAATTAACTCACTTTCCCTCCAAATTTGAATAATTTGAATAAACTATTCAAAACATTATCAAAAATCAAATCAAACTAATGTCACTTTGTTTGCAAAAGTCAAACTTGATCTACATATTCAACTCCAAAATGAATTAATTAATTAAATCAATTAATTAATCATTCTCAACCACTTTCCTGATTGAGTAAATTACGATCCCCTAATTTCTCAATCTAATTACTAACTGATCAATCTAATTCTTGACTAATCAATCTATATTCTTAACTAATCAATCTATCTCTCAATCCCACAGATTATTCAATCTATTTCTTCAATCACATTAATCATGCAATCTATTTTGCATGGATTATTCATGTCTAAATCCTCTCAACATCTTTCAACCGTCGATCTTGATTCAACATTTTTTAATCCTGATCGTCCATTTCAAATCACAATTTCTATATA
>VDFB02070232.1:0-23431 GCA_007258455.2 Sequoia sempervirens | reverse complement strand
TGATAAAAGTTTTCCCCTAGTCATGTTGAGTATGAGCCAGGGAAAAATGAAATGTAAAGAAAAGGCATGACTAGCATGGACAATGGACAATATGCAAGACTTGATTTCAACTATTGTCAGCCATGGATAGAAGTATCATGATATTAGGACAAAGTGTTATGGCGAATGTCGAAAAAGAGTATGTTCATTAGGGACAAAGGCAGATAGAGTGATAGTAGATGGCACAGCAATGACTAACTACACATGGCGCCTGTTTGCCAGGTTTTCACCATGGTACTTATCCAAAGCGCCTGTTTACCAGGTTTTCACTATTGGACGAATTATTTCTCTTTATTTTTGTCATTTTATTCTTTTTTTTTCTTTTTCTTTTTTGTATTTTTACTGGTTTTTAGATAGGCTTTCTGATGCTATGCATAAAATTTGCGCAAATGCAGACTGTTGATTGGCTCTGTCAACTGTTCACCTTCAGGAGTAGCTAACTGATATGCTCCAGAACCAAATGATGCTATGATGACATAAGGGCCCAGCCAATTGGGCTCAAATTTTCCTGGCTTCTCCCTATTGACTGATTCTTGGGATTTTGCATGAGAACTAAGTCACCAATGTCAAACTGTCGAGTCATCACCCTTTTGTTATAGCTTCTGCAAAGACGATTTTGGTATGCTCGTAAATGATTCAATGCATTGTGTCTGCGTTCATCTAGCATTTCTAACTCATGTAGTCTTGATTGTCTGTATTCTTCATCAGTGATGAGGCCTTTCATGGAGACTCGCAAAGATGGAATTTCGACCTGTATGGGCAAGATGGCTTCAGCTCCAAAGACAAGGGAAAAAGGAGTGGCACCAGTGGGAGTACGAATGCTTGTGCGGTATGCCCACAAAGCAGGGTTGAGTTGGATGTGCCAGTCACGACCAGCATTATTGACAGTCTTTTTAAGAAGTTTGATAATGGTTTTATTAGATGCCTCAGCTTGACCATTTCCTTGTGGGTAATATGGCGTGGAAAAGTGGTGGCTAATATGGAAATGTTGACATAATTCACGGACTTCATGGTTTTTGAAGGGACGACCATTATCTGTGATGATGGATTGTGGAATGCTATACCGACAAATGATATAATTGAGGATGAATTTGGAGATTTGTTTGCCGGTAATGTAAGTGAGTGGAATGGCCTCGATCCACTTAGTAAAATACTCAGTGGCAGTGATAATGAATTTGTGTCCATTGGAGGATGTAGGGTGAATCTTGCCCATGAGATCAAGTCCCCATTGTGCGAAAGGCCAAGGAGAAGTGATCGGCCTCAACTCTTGTGCTGGAGCGTGAATCAAATCACTATGAATCTAACATTGGCGACAAGTTCTTACAAATTCTAGTGCATCCTTTTCTAGTGTTGGCCAATAGTAACCAAGTCTCATAATATTTTTAGCTAAGGTTGGGCCACTCGAATGGGACCCACATATACCCTCATGTACTTCCTATAAGGTCGCTTTTGCTTCATTAGTGTTGAGACAACGAAGAAGGGTATTGTCAAAGCTACGACGATAAAGGGTGTTGCTGATGATGGTATAACGTGCAACTTTGCGGATAAAGGACTTCCTTTGGTTATTGGAAAAGTTTTGGGGAAGGATCTGTGAATGAAGGTAGTCAAAAATGTCCTTGTACTAGGGGGAACTGGAACCAACAAGCTCACAGACCATTTCTGATTCGGGGACATCATAAGCTGGAACCAATAACTGCTCAACCAAAAACTCAAACTATGGGACATTGCTGGGAATATCAAGCAAAGATCCAATAGTTGCCATAGCATCAGCAGCCTTATTATGTGTTCTTGGAATCAATTCAAAGGATAGTCTGTGAAAATATGTCAGGAAACTGTCAACCATTCGTTTATAAGGAATTAGCTTCTCATCTTTGGTTTCATATTCATCATTGACTTGGTTTATAACTAGCTGAGAATCGCTGAGGACCTATAAATTCCTAATTTTCCACTTGATAGCCATTCGAAGTCCTGTAATTAATGCTTCATACTCTGCCATGTTATTAGTGCATGGAAATGCTATGCGGAATGACCTTGGGATGGAGTCTCCTTGTGGGGTAATGAATAATATTCCAGCTCCTGATCCATGATTAGTGTGAGATCCATCAAAGTATAATTGCCAAGGCTGTTTAGATTCTACGTGACATACAGACTCATCTAGAAATTCTGTTGTAAGAGGATGGTTATCTGGTATTGGTGCATCTACGAGCTAGTCTGCTATTACCTGTCCCTTGATGGCTTTTCGTTCCACATATTGAATATCATATTCACTGAGGATTGTAATCCATTTTGCTAAACGTCCAGTCAATGTTGCTCGACTCAAGAGGTACTTCAAGGGATCGATCTTAGCTACCAAATGTGTCTTATGGTTTAACATGTAATGCCTTAATTTTTGGGCTGCAAATACAACTGCCAAACAAGAATGTTCAATGGGTGTGTAATTTAGCTCATACCCCACCAGTGTTCGACTGATATAATATATGGCCCTCTCTTTTTCTTCATAGTCATTTTGTGCTAGTAATGCCCCCAGTGCTGAAGTAGTTGTAGAGATATACAAAATTAATGGTTTTCCTTGGATAGGAGGCATGAGAACTGGAGGTGACAATAAATACTGTTTGATCTGGTTGAATGCTTCCTGACACTTATCTGTCCACACAAAGGGGATCCCTTTGCGTAGAAGATACTGGAATGGTTGACACCTATCTGCGAGTTGAGCAATAAACCGTCTGATGGATTGAAGTCTACCTTGTAGCGTTCTTAGGTCACTGATTCCCTTAGGAGGAGGCATATCCAATATAGCTTTGACTTTAGCGGGATCAACTTCAATTCCTCTATGGGAGACTATGTATCCCAATAACTTGCCTGATGCTACACCAAAAACACACTTTTTTGGGTTTAACCGGACCTTATACTGTTCCAACCTCCTGAAAACTTTGTCCAATACTGAAAGGTGGTCTTTTCTTGTCAATGAATTTTCCAAAAGGTCATCTACATAGTCCTCCATTAATGTGTGTATCATGTCGTGGAATATTGTTGTCATTGCCCTTTGCTATGTAGCACCTGCATTTTTAAGACCAAACGACATTACAATCCAACAGTATGTACCCCAAGGGCATGTGAAAGTAGTTTTGTGTTGATCTTCAGGGGCAATACGAATCTGATTATAACCCAAGAAACCATCCATAAGGGACAACATCTCATATCTAGCTGTAAGGTCCACAATGATGTCAATGTTCGACAGAGGAAAATCATCTTTAGGACATGCTTTATTGAGGTCTCGGAAGTCTGTGCATACACGAATCTGTCCAGTATACTTAGTGACAGGTACGAGGTTGGATATCCACTCAGCATAGTCAATTGATTTGATAAAACCCACATCCAACAACTTTTTGAGTTCAACTTTAACCAACAATGCCACTTGCGGGTGCATTTTTCTTAGCTTTTGTTTTACTGGCTTGGCATTTGGCAATAATGGCAAGTGATGCAATACTAACTCAGGATCTAATCCTGGCATGTCGGCATAAGACCATGCAAATTTTACCTTGCGTTCTGAGAAGAACTTTTGAAATACTGGTTGTTCAACCTCTGTCAATGATGCCGCAAAGAGGACCATTTTGGGGTCTTCCACAGTAGCTATATTAACTGGTATGGTGTCTTCTACAAGCATTGCTGATTTTTCTCTATCCACGGGGAGAAAGTCCAATCCTCCACCCTTAGGTGCCTCAGGGAGGTTTTCACCCTCGGATACGTCCTTTATTTTTACTATTTTGTCATCAGAAGGTGCCTTTCGGTTTTCACCTAGAGACGTATTATGTTTTACTTTATTTTTCTTTTTAATTTTGCGACTAGAGGATGGCACAGTCTCCCCAAAATAAGCAGCACAATCCAAGTCAATGGAAAATCTAGCTTTGTGATCCCCATTTGGAATGCCCTCACGTAGTCCAAGAAATTATGCTAAAGCCTCATCATTTTCAAAAGTGTCCATTATTGGTGGGCCTTGTTGGTTCCAGTCAATTAGGTCAGGGTAAACTAAAGATATCCCATCATTAGCATTTGAAAATTGAGGAGATGACAAGGAGAGCATGCAAATGGATGTCGAGACATTAAAAATGAAATTTTCATCATCTGGCTCTATGTCGGATTCTATCCAGTATTCTCCTTCACTTGTTTCATACTCACCAGTGAAATAAGGGACAAAGGGAGTAGCATTAGATTCAAGATCAGTAGTGGCAAGTGACGGTTCAGGTGGTTCTGAATGATTGTCATCAATTTGGAATGACTGGGTTGGTGTGTTAGGACTGGGATGAACGGGAATAGAACATGATCTAGACTTTACATCATTTGATGTTGTATCAATCTTAAACATTTTCCATAATCGTTCCTCAAATGTAGGCTCGCTAGGTTCAAGGAATAATTCATCAAGGCAGTAGTCACTTAAGAATAGCTGAGAGCCAAATTCCCATTCGTGAGAGTCAGTTTCAAAGGAGGTGTCCTCAGTTGTCTCAACACAGTCTGAAGCATACACTAACTCACATGGAAGCACATTGGTACTCAGATCGCCAGATTCTTGTGGACCTAACCCTAACCCAAGATGTTTTGGTCTTTCTAAAACTAATAGTGGCTCACGCCTTCCATTTTTATCCTTGCCAAGACCACTTTTTCCATCATAACCTTTTGCTTTTATCATGCTGTATCCTTTTCCATATATTGTTACTGGCAAGGGAGTTAAGTCTCGTGGTTCTCTATAAATCCAGGATAGTATATCATCTATGTCCTCTTGACTCATTTCACCCCACTTTATGAAAACTGTATTTGGAGGAACCCTGAAAGTTTCTTTTGCTTGTATTCTAAAACAAGGTTTGCCATAGACTTGGGGAGACTTGGGCATCTTGGTTATGCAATAGGCCGTATTTAGCTTGTACTCTCCACATCCTTGATCCTGAATTTGGAACCTCGGGTCGACACTTGGGGTGATAAATGAAGTGGAAGGTGTTATGGAAGTGGTCATGGTGGTCAAAGAAGTAGGAGTGGAAGCGATGGATGAAGAAGCGGAAGATTTCACGAGTGTTGAGGGATCAATGAATTTAGAAGGCAAAGATGTCAGAGCTTCCCTATTGATAGGGACTTGACGTTCCGAGACACCCCGTAAGTTGGTACAATATTGGAATGGATTAGGGTCTCCGTATATAGTAATCTCAGTTCCTTCAAAAGGAAACTTCAAGCACTGGTGATATGTGGAGGGAATGGCTTTCAAAGCATGGATTCAAGGTCGACCGAGTAAAATGTTGTATGGCAGGTCTAAATCTAGAACTTGACAAGTGGTGTCAACAATGACTGGCCCATCTGAATTGGGAGTGTAATTACGCCCCGAGAGGAACGTTCTGCATCATCATATGCCTTGATAACAATGTTTCTTGTGGCGTCTACGCAAGCATCAGAAAAGCCTAGTGCCTTGACCAATTTTAAGGAACATATATTCAGTCCTGCTCCGCCATCTACTAAGACTCGTCTGACCTTATGTTTATGAACAAAGACTTCGATATGAAGGGCATCATTATGGTTGGATTTGGATGACGAATAGTCTTGGTCAGAAAAGGTGATATGGTGGGGTGTCATGAGATATCCTACCATGGCTTCAAATTGGTTGACATCAATATCTTGGGGAATAGAGGATTCTTGCAGTTTTTTGTCTAGGATGGCCTTATGGGCAGGCGAGATGCGTAACAACTCAAGAATAGAGATTTGTGCGGGTGTTTTTCCAAGTTGGTCAATAAGATTAAAGTTTCCTTTAGGTTGGGATTGCTTGTTTTGTGGACGGGATTGCGACTGTGAAGTGGACGGGCCAGCTATTGTTACCTTTGATTGTCTAGGGGGAGGAGGGCCAACTATGGTGATCTTTCCACCACGAGTGGCGACATTGCATTCAGGGACCTTTCTAATGGTGACCGTGCAGACATGTTCCTCAGTTGTTCTAATGTGATGTATAATAGGTCCCCCGGAATAGTCGTATGCAATACGGGCATGGTTGGCTTGAGTATTGTTATTAAGGTTTGACATAGAAGGGTTTCCTGAACCATGATCCTGCAGTGGGTTCTTGTGTATTGTATGATCCGCATTAGAGGCAAACTGTGGCCTTCCAACTTCAATGATACGTTTTTCAATAAGGTCTTGTACCAGATTTTTCAATTGTTTACAAGAAGATGTTTTGTGTCCTTTTATTTGGTGATAGTCACAAAATGCATTATCATCCCACCAAGATGGTTTAAACTGTCCAGGGTCATATGGTTTGGGGTCCTGAAGTGTGATGACACCATTTTGAACGCATTTCTTGAGTACTTCGTCAATAGGTTCACCCAAAGGGGTATATGTGCGATTTCTAAGGAATTGTCTTGGTTGTCTAGGCTGCCCTTGAATTTGATTGTTTTGATTGCCTTGGTTACTCTGATTTGTCTGGATAGCATTAGCAGCATAGTTTTGTGTCATCATTTGTGCGTTTTGTGGTTGTGTCCCTTTTAGAGTAATCATAGGACCCATAGTGTTGACGGCCTTAGCATCGACTACACCATCATTGGTAACATGTTTGTTCTTAACCCAAAATTTGGTTTTGTCAGCAGAAGGAGGGTTTGCATTTGTGTTTTTAGGACCGTATTTTAGTCTTCCTTCAGCTATGAGGGCTTGTTCAACTTGGACACCTCGTTCAACTAGGTCTGCAAAATTTGTGCAACAATGAACACGCAAGCCATTTTTTAGTGGGCCCATTAACGTTTGTACGAACATGTCAACTTTTTCCTTTTCAGGTATGTCTATATGACAACGACTCGCTAGGCCCCTCCATTTTTGAAAGAATGGTAAAAAGGTTTCACCTGAATCTTCTTGTGTGAGTTGGCATAAGTTGGTAATGGAGGTGTCTGTGTCAATGTTGTATGTGTAATTTTTCACAAATTTTTCAGCAAGTTCTTTCCATGACTGTATTCCAGGTTGCAATGTATAGAACCATTCTAGTGCCGGTCCTGCAAGGCTTTTAGGAAATAGTCGCATTAGATATGTGTGTTCATGAGCAATATCCACACAACTTGTTATGAACTCTCTGATGTGGTCAAGTGGATTTGTTTTACCCTTGTATTTGTTGAAGTTTGGAGCCACATAACCATGTGGAAATGGTGGCATGTACAAAGTTGTATCAAAAGGATATGGACATAAGTCGTATGGCATTTGTGTCTTTTTGTCAGAGGTTTTCATATTTTCCATTTGTTTTTGAAGGTCATCCACTTTTGCTAGCAAGGTGTGTACGATGGGATCATTGGTTGCCTGAAAGCAAGGTCTGTTTTGTTGATATTGCCAGTTGTGATTGGGGATATGTTGTTGAGTATGAATTTGGGTCGAGTATGTGGGAATATGTAATCCCGCCATGTTTGTCTGTATTTGAGGTCCCTGACTTATTTGATGTCCAAAGGTATGCATTTGCTGTGTCATTTGAGTTCCTTGTCCTTGTTGAAAGAATTGTCTGTGTGGCATGGTAGTGTGTGGTCCCTGAAAGTGTCCATGTGACATATGTGTATTGTGCCCTTGTCCATGTGGGATGTTCATTTGTGATGATGTGTTAATGTTGTGTTGAGGGCCTTGAATGAAAACGCGTCGTGAGTTTCGCCCAAAGGGATTAAATGAGGTTCCACCATAAGGATGTGATGAAGATGCCCCCATTGTCATAGATGAAGAGCCGACCATAGGATTTGAAGAAGTGGTGCCTACTGATGTGGATGCAAAGGTGGCTCCTATTGTTTGTGAAGATGATGTGGACATTGTAGGCATGGACTGTGAAAAGGTAGCTCCTAGCATTTGTGTAGATGATGTGGACATTGTAGGCATGGTCATAGTGGATGTTCCTCCAGTTGCGTTAGTTGAAGAGGAGGTGTTTTGATTTATGGTGCCACTAGATGTCACATTAATGGTGGTAGTAGCAACTTGCGTAGTAACAGCAGTGTGATTGGTCGAGGTATTGTTCGTGTCATGTTGGGATGTTGTGTTTTGTGTCGTATGATTAGGAGAGACAGGTCGTATGGTATTAATGTCAAAGCCTTTTGGTAATCTTGTGCCTTGGTCTAAGAGCATAGCGAGGTATCGTTCAGGATCATTTAAGACCAATTCTTCTACAAGTGAAGCGAATTCCGGATTTTGGGCTGCTGCCTCTAAGTTTTCAATGTAAACTTGTCCATTTTGGTCTCTTTGTATGAATTGTTCAAAAAGTGGATTTTGAAAAGAATTTGACATGTTCATGGAAGATTGTGCATTCAAATTGCCAAATGGGTCATCAAAGATCCAGTCATTGGGATTGGTGTTGATGTTGGTGTGGTTGTCAAAGTCTTGTCCAAAGTCTTCCATTTGTTTTTTCTTTCGTTGAAGTCTTGTCTCCACCATCAAAGGAAATTGCTCAAATGAAGATAATAACAATGCAAGTATGACACTAACCTATGTT
The DNA here is from genome assembly GCA_007258455.2 of Sequoia sempervirens. Classification (NCBI taxonomy): domain Eukaryota; kingdom Viridiplantae; phylum Streptophyta; class Pinopsida; order Cupressales; family Cupressaceae; genus Sequoia; species Sequoia sempervirens. Next base: position 14,922 of record VDFB02070232.1, on the reverse strand, counting down.
TTTTTCTTTTTGTGTGATAAAGGATGACAATGCAAAGAGATGATAATGCAAGTATGTCAAAAGCCAAGGTGACTAGGATGATGATGCAAAGAGATGAGAATGCAAGACTATTTTTTTGGATTTTTTTTTTTTTTTTGACAATAAGGGATGCAATATGATAATGTTTTCTAGAGAAAATGACTAATGCCAAAGGACAATGAAGACTAGGATGACAAGTTATGACACTAATTTTTTTATTTTTTTTTGTATTTTTGGAGGATGTCAATGCAAGGTGATAATGACGTTTTCCTAAAGAAAATGACCAATGCAAGGTGATAAATTGTTAAGAAAGGATGTCAAATGCCAAGGTGAAAGTGAGGACTAATGCGAAAATTTTGGTTAAGGAAATGACCAATGCAAAGTCTAGATGCCAAATGAGGACTATAGTGACAATATTTTGGATTTTAAAGAAGACAAATGATTTGAATGTCTAAGGTATGCAAATGCAAAGGTCTAAAATGATTTGGAAGAAGGTTGCCTAACCACCCTATGCTTGATCTATATCTCAATTTTGGAATATCAATGGACTTGTTTGAAGGACTAAATGACAAGGACAAATGACAAATGAGTCTTCCTAACTAGACTTTTGAGTTGGAAGAATCTCACAAAAAGATAATGACTAAAGGAGATAATGATGTCTAAGTCCAATTATAACCTAATTTTGAAAGTCAAGATTTTGCAAAGTGAGGTAAGGTTGTCCTACTCCAAAATATGCAAAATGAGATGAGGACCTAAGTTTTTGGTTTATGATTGAAAATGCAAATGGTGAAGCCTAAGGATGAAGCTAAATATTTGCAAAGATGACCCTATGGTAAGATGCAAGCTAAAGTGCACAAGAAATGAGAGATTTGAGCAATTTCATGATTTGGTTTTGACATAAGACTTCTAGGCTAAGATTGTTGTTTTGATGTTTTATTGAAAAGTCTGAGTTGGCTGAGGTTTTGTGTCTAGATTTGTGAATGTTGTGTATATTGTTTGAAAATTTAGAAAACACTTGACAAGCACAATGTTTTGGTGTACACAAACACACATGAGACAAGCACAATCCTAATAGGCCAAGGGTTTGTATACTTGGTATAGCCCACCGATATACCCCGGATTGGTGCTGAACACCTCTCCTTCTCGAGAGCGGATAGCTTAAAAGTTTGGTGGCACTAGCTCCCCTCCACGGCTCATTAACGTCATTCGCGCACACCAACTTCAGATTCTTGGGTCATCACTTCCCAAGAACTACTATCTCTACTCAAGGGAGTCAGTAGTGAGTATCTTCGGGCATGATACTGTACCCTGCACTATACCAAGCAACGGCTGAAAATGGTTGGCCTCTAAAACAAAAGGTGTCTAGTTAAGGCATCCGTTCGAGTGGCCACACATGGGGCGAGAGATTAATCACCAATTAGGTGGCATTCCAGCCTGAAGAGGTTACGCTCAACAGGGTTTATGGGAGTACTACTCCATCCGTGTGACACATTCGCACTCGTGGTACTTAAAATTTCCTCAAGCACCCATTTTATATCCCGGCTGGAAGTGGCTTGGCTTTAGCCTGTTACCGGTCGAGTCGTCCCTTAAGGTGAGTACTTTTTCCCTTAAGGCAGGCTTATTTCTAGAAATAATAACCATTTCTCTTACACCCAGGATCACTCGAAAGTGCAAGGGGAGAGGATACTTCGATTATTAAGTCGTGAGGGTGACAAAAAATAAGGTGGGTCTGGTTTTTTGATCACCTAGTTTTCACAAGGTGAGAGCATAATCACCTACCACCTTCAAGCACAGTCAGACAAAATCAAGCACATGTTCATTTTAATGCACCAATGGAAGTGTTCCTAAACTAGAAATCACAAACACCTTGTTTGAGAAATGAGTCTTCGACTAACGGAGCTGCAAAACCACAAATTAGTAGTTTCAATATATGCCTTGGACCAACGAGAAAGCTGCAAAAAAAACTAAGTCAGAACAAAAGATTAAAAACCAAACTAAAAGTTAGTAAATGACTAAACTAGAAAATGAAAAGACTAAACTAAACTAAGAAAAGGAAATCAAAGCAAACTAAAAAATAAAAATAAAAGCTCAATTTTTTTGTTGCTCCAAAAGAAGCAATTTTTGGGAGCCCCATTCCAAAGCCACACGCTACAAACAAAAGATTAGTAAACCAAAAAAAAACTTGAATGAAAATAGCAAACTAAAAATAGTGATAACTTTCTCACAACTAAACAAAACTTTAAATTGTAAATATCTATGAAAAGCTAAGACATAGAGTTTGAAAACCCAAAAAACATTTTGCAAAATTCTACAAAACAAAAATATTATAAACAAAAGAAAAATCGGATTTGAAAAACTAAATCTTAAAAAACTGCAATCAGTAAAATTGCCATAACTTTCTCAAATCTTAACGAAATTTCAAACCGTTTAATGTTTCGGAAAGCTGAAAACGAGGTCTACAAAACCCAGAAAATGTTTTAAAATATTCGATGGTTCCATTTTTTTGTGCTCAAATGAAGATGACGGGATTTTGCATGCATTCTTGGCTGTAATCTGCAAAACAACCAAAACAAACAAACCAATTTCTCTGCAAGAAAGCAAGTGTCGGGTTCACCAAATGTAAGATGGGGTTAGAAATCAAATAGGATAGATAAAGTGACAGCCAACACCTCTAAACTATTAACCTCATCCAAACAAGAGAATACAAACAAATGGAGATTTCAAAATGAAAGCAAATAAAATAAAGTACTCCCCATATTGTAGTTGATTCCTTCTCTTGCTCTCCTATTTCTCCCTTTGCAAATATGCCCTCAGATTTGTAATGTGACTTGTGCAAATACCTGCAAATGATAAGTAGAAAGTTGGAGAAGAATAGCTGTTAGCCTGAAAATGGAGAAGGAAGGTTGCTTTTATAGACAACCATTCGAATGGACGGTTGAGATTAATCTTCTAGAAAGATTCCAAGATCAATGGATGGGAATGCATGAGAGGGATGTTACGAAATGGATGGTTGAGATTAAACCTCAGAAAAGATGCCAAGATCAATGGTCCATAATTGATGCACCAAGAATATGCTATTCTTGGAGGAATCATGACAGGAAGACATGCAAAGACATGTAGGCCATGACAGACATGCAGGCTAGGATAGGCATGCAAGGACATGCAGGGACATGCAAGCTATGACAGGAAATGAATGTTATGACAGGGGATTATGACAGGGTATCTTTGACCAAAGTGGTGCATAAATAATTTATTTTAAATTATTTATCTAAAAATGGAGGAAATGGACAAGTGGAAAATAAATAATTTATTCAAATTATTTATTTGAAAATAGAGGAAATGGACAAGTGGAAAATAAATAATTTGTTCAAATTATTTATTTGAAAAAATAAAGAGGAGCATTTAATTAAATTTATTAATTTAATTAATGGAGGGATAGAATAGACCTTAAATAATTAATTTAGATTAATTATTTAATAGGGAAGGTGGCATGGGATAGTTAAATGATTTTAATAATTATTTAACTATGGAAGAATTAAAGGACCATGAATAGATAAATAATTAATGGTAACTATTTAACTATAGATGAAAGATGACAAAATAATTAAATAAATAATAATTTATTTAACTATTGAAGAAGAGGAAGAAATTAGTGACGCAATTAGTTTATTTAATGGTCGGGATAGAATAAATATTAGAAAGTGAATTAATTAAATAATTATTAAAAATTATTTAATTAATGGAGGAATATAATCAAACATAATTGAATAAATAAAATTATTCACTATCTAAGGACGAAGGATGAAGAAAATGACGAGGCTTAGGACATTTTTATGTGTCTACATGTATGACTACATTTACTGCGGTTTCTTGTTTTAATATGCCTTCAACCGGATCTAACCCAACAATTCTTGCTGGTGTTAGCAGTTTGACGGTGATAATTAATGGCTCCTCCTCCAAACAAATGTCCCCAAAAATTTGTTTTGAAAGTCTTTCACAAGGTAAGTGCTCTAATTCACCAGCTGATGTGGTTTTCCCTTTACCAGATTTTGATTCTGCCTATCAATGGCTTGAGCAGTACACCCTTTTGGGTATTTTGTTGCGAGAACTCCCCCTGAAAGTGTACTTAAAGATTAGATTAACAAGGCTTGGGTCCCTCATGGGGTCCGCCTTGATATGGTCCAAAACTTAACCAAGGTTTTCTTTTTGTTCCGCTTTGCGGAGGTCAACCATGTGTAGGCCATCTTAAGCCATGGGTCCTAGTATGTCCAGTCCTCTCTGTTAGATTTTCAATCATGGACCCATGACTTTGCTATCTTAGATGACACCAAGTTGCGGGTTTGAGTCTGGATTAAATTTCCTAGTCTACCTTTTCCTTGTATGCCTTTCTTGAATAGTATAGCCTCCTCACTAGGGAGGGTTATTTGCATTGAGCCAGATAGGTTCTTTCAAGCCCACCCCCAAAAAGAGGGTTTGTGTGGAAGTTGACCTTTCCAAAGATTTAAAGGACTCCATTGACATCCAAATTGGAGCTTTCTGCCACACCTAGAAGGTCACCTATTTTAAGTTTCCCAACACATGCTATAGGTGTCAGTTTGTGGACCACAAGATAAAGGACTTCCCTTTAGTAGTGCCTTGTACACCTTCTCCACCATGAGATGCTAAAAAGCCTCATTTGGCAGCTGCACCAAACCTTATGCGAAATGGACTACAATTACGAACCGAAAGAATAAGTCCACTAGTTTTGGGTCGGGTCCAGTGACCTCTAAGCCAGTGAAAGATGTTTCAAACCCTTCTATGAAGGGGAAAGAAGCTCCAGTTGGAGATGATTATGTTTCATAGCAGCCTAGGCCAAAGGCTACACCTCGGCCAACTACTATCATGTTAACATAACCGAATGTGGCTTCACTACCGAATGTGGCTTCTCTCGTGCTAGGAGCTCACAGGAATTCTCACAGCCCTTCCCCTCCTAGGGAAGAAGGGGAATATGTTCATGAAAAATAGAGGATGTCCTCCCCGCCCATCCAGATTGGATCAGTTCTGGCAGAATTTTTATAGAATCATTTATGTTCTCTGATTGAAGAGGAATCAGGTTTTGAAAATATGGAGGAGTTTCACTCATGAAGTTCCTTTCATGGAATGTTTGAGGTTTGACAGACCTTTCTAGAAAGTATTATGTTAGGGATACCTTGTGCAAATACCCTGGTGTTGAAGTGCTTTGTCTCCAAGAAGTTAAAATTTCTGGTTTTTTGCTTGTCATGGCTAGTCGTTCTATTTGGCCAACCAGTAAAATGTTTTTTACTACCCATGATGCTAGGCATGGCATAACTATCACCCTTTTGGCCCCATGGTGGCACTCCTCTGTGGTTGACCATGGGTCTAATCCCACTCATCAGCTCGTCTGGATCCTCCTCAATATTGATACCATTCCTTTGGGATTATTAATGTCTATGATTCTAATGATGTTGTGGAACGCTCTTTGCTCTAGCGTTGGATTGTTGATTCTTTACCAGTTGCTACCTAGTTGTTCTGTGGGGACTTCAATATGGTAGAAATGGTATTTGACAAAGATGGCACTCTACCTTTCAGGTGGATAGTTGGGGAAAGGGAGGCATGGTTTTACATGCACAATAAATTGGGGCTTTTTGATCCCAATATTGGTCACTGCTATTTTCATTCTCTCTGGCACACTTGGTGCAATTACTGAGTCGGTTCTGATAGAATTTTTAAGTGCTTTGGTCATGCCATGATCTTGGCACAATCTTTTTTCTCTTTTGACAGCTCCTCTCTACCGGTTAAGCCGTTAGTGGATGTGACTTTGTTAGATCATTTCCACATTTCCTTCTGCATTAAATGGGAGACTCGACAACCTAGTACGTGTAAAACTCAATTTGTTTTAAATACGTCCTTACTCTACCACAAGCCTACCCTAGCCCACATTTATAGATTTTAGAATTTGGAGTGCAGGCTAGCTCATCATACATGCTAGATTTCTTGGTGGAATGAGGCTATCATCAGTATGGCTAGATTTTTGTGCATTTATGGGCACCAACTGGCTATTTTTTGCCAGTGGTCTTATGAGGCTACCACCGCTGACCTTTGTGCCACCTCTGAGGCTTTGGTGGCCAGCCCCTTTTCTCCTTCCTTACAAGTCAGGGTGGCAAAGCTAAGGCACAAAAAGCAAATTGTTGATAGCTATGTTGCTCGAGCAACACAAATCAAAGCCCGGTTACACTAACTAAAAGTTGGTGATCGTGCCTCCAAAGAATTTTTCTTGGCTCTGCATGCCAAACACTCATCCCCAGGCATTAAAAAAATCAAAGATGGTACTCAGGTGGTCTCTGAGCTACCTGACATTCTCCAGGCCTATGTGCGTCATTATGAGCAAGTTTTCACTGCACAGGAAGTCATGCCTGTGCGACAGGAAGCCCTTCAGGATTGCCTTGCTATTGTGCCAAATAAGATTTCTTCAGCTCAGAAATTTTTTTGTGATCAACTTTTATCAGTTGATGATCTCAAAGAGGCTGTGTACTCCATGGATGATGACAAATCTATGGGAATTGATGGATTCCCTTGTGAATTCTACAAAGCCATGTGGGATGATATTGGCCATGATCTACATCAAGTTTACTTAGAAGTGTTTCACTCTAATTCCCTAGGTAATTTAATCAATAAATGTAACATAAAATTTATACCTAAACCAGGTGACCCATAAGACATCTGTAATTGGTGACCTATCACGCTTCTTAATGTCTCCTACAAGATTATAGCCAAGGCCTTGGCTCTTAAAATCCACCATCTTCTACCTCAGATCGTGTGCCTAAAACAAACTAGGTTCATCAAATCCATATTTATTTTGGATAATATCATCATTGTTTGGAAAGGCATAGAATGGGCTAGACACTCAAACCAGAAAATTGTGTTCATTAAAATTGAATTTTCCAAGGCTTATGATCGCATTTAATAGTTGTTTATTCTTGCTATGTTGCAAGCCTTAGGGTTTGGGGCCAATTTCATTCAATCTATTTGAATGCTCTTTGCGGATGCCTCATATTGTATCACCATCAATGGTCGCCAGTCCTCTACCTTTGGACTCTTTTGTTCCATTAGGAGAGGGTGCCCACTGCCCCCTCTTTATATGTGCTTGCAGCCAAGGGTTTTGGTTATCTTTTGGCCAATGCAGTTTCCCAGCAGCGAGTCAAGGGCATTTCTCAGCCCAACTCTCAGACTCAGCTTGTTAATGACCATTTTACTAATGACTCATTCCTCACCCTTCTGGAGGAAAAAGATTCCATTGCAGTGGCTCTTGAGTGTCTTAACACCTTTTGTCTTGCCTCTGACTCTACCATCCAGTGGCATAAAACTGTGTTACAGACAATCTATCTTGCCCTCCCCGCTGTGGCTGCAATAGTATGGTTGGAAGTGGATTGGGCCTGGTGAATTTTTTCAGTTTTTGGGCATTCCCTTTGCTTTTCAGGTGTTTCCGGCTGAGCTTTGGCAAGCCATGCTCTCCAGAGTTGAGAAAAAGCTTACTTATTGGGTTACTAAGCCCCTCTCTTTAGCAGGGAAATTCTAGGTGTGTTCCAAAATCCTGGCGACCACCCATGTTTATTATTCTTCTTGTTGGGCCCCCTCCAAAGTTGCCTATGGAAAGCTTGAGAAGTTGCTTCATGATTTTCTCTAGGCCTCCTTTGAAACTCACAGAGGGTTTCATCATATGGCTTGGGAATTTTGTTGTCTTCCTAGAGATTCAAGAGGCCTCAGGCTACTTTCTACTCAACGACAACGGACTGCTCTATGTGTTAAATGGATTATTCGTGCCCTTACTGGGGATGAGGCCTAGAAAATTCTTCTCAGACATAGTATTCAATCTGGCTTCCCTATTCATAGACCTGCCTGGAAGGGGATTGGCTTTCAAACCCTTCTGTTCATGGATGAACCAATCCAAATTGTTGTGACTTTTGTGGCCAAAAGCATCTAGCGGGCTTGGGAAGTTGTCAAACCTTGGCTCCATTGGGCTGGCTCTAGTTTTCGAGATGGGCTCTCTCTTAACCAGCACAATGTTTGGTGGTCACCTCTTTTTGCTAGCAATGGTCAACCACTGGCTAAGTCACCAGGGCTTAAGGTGCTCAAATTTCACAAGAAGGGTATCCAGACCCTACAATAGATTTTTCCTAGACCCACCCTACATATCATGCCGTGGGATACTTTTCGTGCCCATTATAGCCTTCATAACCAGGAATGTGCTACTTATGATGGTCTGGTGAATTCCATTCCTACTAAAATGCTTCATAAGGTTGAAATTTGTGGAACCAAACCTTGGTGGAAAGACTGGAAGTGGTTTCCAGACACCCCTTTTAGGAACTACAAGCCTCAACTTGGTTATAGGTGGCTCTCACAACATTTTTCTATGATTCAGAGTTTGAACCAGAGGCGGCTTCTTCAATATCTCGCTCATGTCTGCTGTAAAATATTTGTTGCCACTTGGTCTGCAAGTGTTGAGCCAAAGCTTGCCCATTTTTTTGGGTGTGTTATTTTCTAGGGCTTGCCTATGGGCTCTCGGCTGGTCCACCTGGGGGTCCGGGACCCTTGTTGCCCTTTTTGTGGAAAAGCTAAAAATTTTAAGCATCTTTTCTAGTTTTTCCTAGAGCTCAACAGCTTTGGACTTAGATTCATGACTTTTTTCGGCCCTTTTGGCCAGAACCTTTCTCCTGGCATATGGTCTTGCTTGGAGATTCTCCCAGAATTCCTGTAAAATTTACCTAGCTTTGGCACACTTTTAGGGTGAAAATTCTTTTCAATATTTGGAAAGACAAAAATGCTTGCATTTTTTCACATTCTCAAATGGATATTCATGTATCTTTATATGCTAAAGCTATGATTTTCTCTAATGTGCTTCTACAGGTTCAAGTGCAAGCAAATAAAGTTGCACTTGAGGTTGCTCACCTCCAGGTTCTCTTGGACCACTAGGGCAATGCCCCTTGTACTATTGCTCAATTCCCTGCTTTGCCCACCTCTTCCCATGATTGGTCACCCTCCAAGGGCCGATAGCAGAGTGGCTTTGCACATCCCCGTTCACAACCCCCACCTTGGCGAGATTCTCGTACTCCTCGGTGAAACCACTCTCCTCCGCCATGGGCTACTCAAGGGTGACCTTTTGGTGGTGCTTCGGGAAGTGATGGTGGTGGTGGGTGGCCCTCTGATGATCCTCCTGCTTCTGGCTTTGGGTGGTTAGTTACTTGTAAAGCTTTCCCGTGTATGGCACTTGCAATCTCACCCCAGCGTGAGGAAGAAGATAAAGAAAGAAAAGATACTGATGATGGTTGGGGTCCTCCTCTTGACGTCACTCTAGACCCCGTTGATGTATGGGGGAAAAATTTGGATGACAGAGACCATCCTGGATCTGCTGGCACTACTCTAGCCACTTAATGGCTTTTTATCTTATTATTTTTTGGACTTCTGGGCTTAGCCCACATACTTAGTTAATTTTTTAGGTGTGGCCCATGTGACTTTTGGGGTGTGCCTCTCTACCACCCACCCTTTTTTTGTGAATATGTATCTTATATTTGAATTAATATAGATATCTACCTATTCATAAAAAAAGGGTTTTTAAAGGATATTCTCAACTTTCCACCAATATAAATTATACTTTACTTTGAATTTAATAAGTAATTATTATTCATTTTCTATTCAAATTATGACTAAAGTCTTGATTTATAGAATGATTGAAAAAATTCTATAGCTTTCAAATGGTATCACATTTTTTTAATCCAAAACATGCGTCACATTCTATGCTTTGCATACTATAGGATTAAAAAAAGAAAAATTGAATTTCATGAAGTTTTGACCAAGTTAAGGTGGTCAGACATATGAGTTTTTTTATATTTTTTAAAAGTTGTAAAAAAAAATTCATAATTAATTATTTAGTTAAAGCATCACATCGAAAAATGAGTCCTCCTAATTAGCATTCTCCAAAATAATAAAAAATATTATCATTTCATTGTGGTTAGTGGCCTACTGCATTAATCCTTACTTCGGTTTTTCCTTGAAATTTGCTAAGTGCTAACAGATTGAAATTTCAAATTTTCACCAAATAAATTTTTATTTTTAAAAAATAAACCTAGGAGTTTAGAAACTACATTTAATTTGCTACAGATTCTATTCTTACATATTTTTGAAATAATATAGATAACTTATTCAAATTTTTACGCCAAGTTTCCTAACTCTGATTTTTCTATTTTTTTTGCCACTTAAGGGCCGATTTTTTCCATGATGAATCCTGTACATGCCTAGTCTCCAGGTGCACATCTTCAATTTCATAAGTTTTTGTTACAATTTGTTTGCATTTCTAGGTCATTTTTCATATCACAACGTGTTTTCAAAAAAATTGCATTTTCTTAGTTTTTCAATAGTAGTTAATTTCTTTTATCAATTTTTAGCATCTATGACATTCCCCTTTGACATATTTCAATCTCATTTGCATTGGAATCTCAAGGGCTTATTTTTGAGTGAGCCATTAAGGTTTTTGGCACCTCTCTCCTTTTAGGTGCAAAACCCTAGAAGTGTAAGAGAGCTATATACCCAAAAATATTTGGTTCAATTTCATGTCCTTATTTCATTATCTCATCATTGGTCTTAATTACCTAAAAGGGGTTTGACCAAAGAAAACCCCCATTTACTAACAAATCAACAAGTTTTTCTCCCTCTACATGTGCGATTGCATATCTAGGTGTCTTGGGGCATGAAGATACCTTGAATATTAGGTTACAAGATTATAGAAAGTTTTTTGAGTTGTCCCCCTCATTTGCAAGGCTTTTATCTTCACAAAAAGTCATCTACAGGTCCAAAATTAGGGTTTCGGATCTGAAAATTAGATTGGAAGGACAAAGTAGAGGTTGGAGCACAAATCTAAACTTTGAGTTCCTAAAAAAGAAAAACAGGATGGATGCTTTCTATAAGTGGTTTATGAGTCCCATTGTACGAATTTTTCCATTTTTTTGCAATTTCAGATACAATTTTTCCAAAAACTAGTTCCTGTCCAGAAACCTAGATTTGGGATGAGTATGCCCAAACTGGTGTATGAGTCCTAGCGTGCTAAAATTTTAGGATTTTTAGTTTTTTATAGCTCATTCTAGCATGCTTCAAGTTTCTAGGTGCATACTTCTGAGATCTCCCCTTTTTGTTTTGATTTATATGCATTTTTATGTCATTTATTCAAGTTTCATGCATCACTAGGTTTCAACATTTGATCTTGTATTTCATTAGTCTTTCGAATCCCTAGGTTGGTGGTGAACCCTTCATTAATTCATAATCATACCATAGGAAAACCCTATTACAATATTTATTTATCTGTCATCCTTGGATTGAGATCTCTAGCATTTCCTTGAATGTGGAGCATAGAATATTTTTTTCCAAGGTCCTAAACCTCAGTGATGATAATTTTTTATCTTATAGTATCGTTCCATTTTTATCTTACTATAGTGTTGAAAAATGGATCCATTGACATTTTTTGCACTTGTTTGGGTCCTCCTTGAGGATTTTGGCTTAAATAGCCTCGATTTAGTGTTGTAATGTGGATAAAACATTCATGTTAGGTCTTGCACCCTTGTTAACTAATAGAATTTAATGGTGCCTTGCAAAAGTGATGTGAAGTATTGTAACACACTTTCACACTTTTCTAGGGTTTTATCAACCTAAACATAATTTTATTCATACTTAATCTTAATCTTTCCTTATTTAAAGTGTTGCAAAGTGTTGTAACACAATTTCACATTCCTCTAGGCTTGTCATTAATAATTTGGATTTCTTATGCTTTAATTGGCCCTGATTTTCCTCCTCAAGCCTCATTTATTACATCCTTTTGAGGATAATCCCAACACCAACTAGTAACCAATCATAATTTAGGTGTTTTTGGCTTGTGTGGCCCACATTTAATGCCTAGGACTCATTCCCCACCTTGGGTAAATGAGTCCCACCTAGGTCTTTTTGGGCCCGATGCTGGTTTCACACATTTCTAGACACTTTTGATTTTTGGTCCCATACATTATGTGTAATGGGACTCATTCGCCACCTTGGGCGAATGAGTCCCATGTGACCAAAATTCAAATTTAAATCAACTTTCTGGCAGTATTTTATTCTCCTAGATCTGATGTCGGCTGGTAGTGTTGTAATTTCAGGAATTCTTGCATAATTAAGTATAAATACAAGGTTCTTTCACACATTTTATCCTAACAAGCAATCAAGTGATCCCAAGCATTCAAGTATTCATGTCCTAGCATTCAAGAGTTCACAAAAGAATTCAAAAATTCACAAGAGAATTCAAGGCATTTCAAAGGAATATTATCAAGCATTCAAGAGCATTCTTCAATTATTAATCATTATGTCAAATATTTCTTGAATCATGTTGTTTTAGATCTAACAATTTTCATGTAGGATTTTTGTTTCAAGAAAATGCTTCATTCAAGATCAATCAATATCAAGCAAGAGTCCAAGTCTACATTCATTGGATCCATTACTTACATGTTTGCAGCACCTTATTGCTAGGGTTTGGTGAGTTGCAACATTTATTTTTGTTCATTCATCATTCTCTTTCCATATTTTATTATATTTCAAGGTTTAATTACTAACAATGGATTTGACCAAGGAAAACCCCTATTCACTAACCCCCACAACATCTTTACCTCTTCTTGTGTGTGATTTGTAGAGCTAGGTTGTGGATTTTCCAAGAAGCAAAGGTGGAGAAAAGTTTTCAAGTCCCTAAAAGTTGTCAAAGTTGTCATCAAGCAATAATAGCATGGATAACACCCCTAGCAACTCTTTGCCTTCAGATTGCACGAAAGTTGAAACAAGGAATAATATCATCCCACAAGAAAACATAATTCACATTCATGAGGATCTAGTAAACTTACAACATTAAATAAGCCTTGGAAACATTTCAACAACTGAAATTCCTACAATAGAAAACATTCATCGCATTCTTGAAAGTGAAGATGGCCTTGACCTTGTGAAAAACATATTGCAAATCTTTGGAAAGCATCTTCCTACAACCACTAGCTATCCTCTACCAACAAGCAATATTACAAGCCAAGGAAGAACTCAAATTCCTCCTCCTAGAACCATAGCCTCAATACCCACCTATACCAATCCTCAATTCACAACAACAATGCAACAAGTTAATAATGTGATTCCTTCCCTTGGTATTCATGCTAGCATCCCTAGTTACTATGTGGCATCACAAGTTATATCTCCTAGCTTGCCATCTATAAGCATTCCATTCAATTGTCCTACAAACACACACTCCATCACCACTTTCACTTCCATCTAATAGCATAAGCAATGACCCTTTCATAACACAACTATTCCAAACTATTTCATCCCTTCAAAAGAAAATTTCTACCATCAAAAAAAACCAAAATGGCCCACCTACATATTATGTCAAAAGCAGCCCATTATCCTTGGAGATATTGTGAACACTGATGCTACAAGATGAAGAGGTGCCTAGATTTGAGAAGCATTGAGGGAAGGGAGATCCTTCTAACCTTTTTAATGCCTACACTACCTTATGTAGTGAATTTTTCCTTCATGAACCTATGCACTGCCCTATATGATTATCAAAATTTTATTAGTACTTGAGATACAAGTTCCTCTTCTAGCCGAATCAAGAAATCCAAACCCGCAAACCAAAATAATTCCCACCCTTTTAGAAAAAAAAGGGTTCCTTCAATTCAATCCCCCTCAACAAACAACTCAAAATGTCAACAACCAAGTAGTTGTTGTCAAAACCATGATTCCCTTTAGTTATGGTGATCCAAAAAGACAATTCACTTCATTACCTAATACCCTTCATAACACAATGTCCCAACTTATAGAACAAAAAATGATTACCTTGCCACCCGTCAAAACTCTTGACCCTAATAATTCTTTACTCTCGAGCTTCAAATCCAATGCTTATTGCCACTATCACTAACAAAATGGATATTATACAGAACATTGCAAGCATCTTAAACATCTTGTGCAAGACCTCATTGATTCTAGCCGTCTATCCATTGGAGGTGTTAGTGATCAAGGAAATAAGTCTATTGCCCCTCCTAATCAAAATTTGCAATTTTTTACAAACCCAATGCCCAAACATAATATTTCATTTGTCAAAGCCAGGGAAACTATAAAGAATGATGTGATGAATGTTGATACAAATGATGAAAACAATGCTTCTGTTTTAAATAATTCTATCAATATCAATCATATGGATGAAATGATAGGGGTGATAGATGTCATCCCTCGTAAGGGCCAACCTAAGAGTCCTCTTCAAATTTATTTCTCCTCTAAGGATATACTTAAACATTTTATTGATGGTCCTCTCTACATAGCCAGTCGAATCTATGACAAGCCCACTAATGGGATACTAATAGATCTCACCTGTGGAGAGAATGTGATCACTGAGGAATTCCTTCTTTTGCATGAACTAGATATCAAGATGAATATGATAGAACAAAAGCATGGATCAAGAAACACAATGGCTTTGTGTGCCCTACAATAGGATTGATCACCCTACCATTGCAAATAGGACCAAAAATATTAGATGTCACATTATCCATCATCCCACAGTCAAACCAATTTTGTGTGAAGCTAGGCCATCCATAGCTTCACTCCATGAAATTCGTCCCTTTAGTTGTGCATGAATGCTTAAAGTTTCCCTTTGACAATGAGATATTCACTATTCATCATAGTAGCTTTAACCCCTTGTCATCTAAAGGAAACTTTTCCCTAGATGCCTTTTTGTCCTAAGCCGATGGAAGGTATCAAGCCAAGGGAAGACTTCTTTTTATTTTCCCATCAAAATTTCATGGAAAAGAAGATCGTAGAACTATCTCTCTGAAACATGTCCCTATCCACCTCTGAGCTTTC
>VDFB02070231.1:0-23752 GCA_007258455.2 Sequoia sempervirens | reverse complement strand
TTTTTTCTTTCAGATTATGTAAGTTTTGAACTATGTTTTCTACATCTGCCTTTGAACTTTAAAGTTGTGAAATTCATCTTTCCTTCTTAAAAATGTATATGCAGATTAAGCCTTTTCAAGAATGATGCATAAGTCCACAAAGTTTATGTTGAGTAAATGAGACACTATCATTATTTTTCTAGTGTATGTTCATCTATTTTATTTCATGATTCCTGTCAGTTTGGTGTATCAACATAGAAATAGTGTTTCCATTAGTTTTAATTTTTAAGTATTCTCCTTCTACTCTTTTCCTTTACAAGATCAATAGTTAGGTGATAGCACAAAGGAAGCCATCCTTCTCCGTAGGTTGATCTTTGTCTACAAAGAAACCCACAGCTTTAGAGGTCTTCCCATGTTACACTGGATTGTTGAATTTTGTATTCAATAGGGTGCATAATCCAAATTCAACAGGGTGCAAAATCCAAGTGGTTAACAGTTACCTTGTGAGATTTGTACTTCTTGAAATTGACCTTGTGGTGATTGGTTTTGGAGATGTGGTGATTGGGCTCGTTGTTGATGTTGTTGATCTTGATATCCAACTTCTTGACATTGGGGATATTCTTCTTGATGAGGTTGTGGAGACAACTCAATGTTTTGATGACATGGCTTAACCAATGGGGGGGTGTGTAGATTTTGGGGTGTAGATGTATCTTGGTGATATGAATCAACAAATTTTCTAAGTATAGCAATTTGATTCCACAAATTTTTTTCTTGATTTTGATCTTGACATCCTTGATATAGTTGATTTGGTTGTTAGTCAAGCATATTTGGAATATACACTTGTGGTATTTGTATGGGATCCTACACAAATTGATTTTGGACAATGTTATGATTTGGGATGATTTGTAGATTTGTCATTATAGGTTGGCATTGAACATTGTTACGTGGTTTGGAAACACATTGCTTTGATTTAGGTAACTTTTATTTTGGATGATTTTACCATGATTTGGATCAATTTACATTGAGTTTTCAATATATTGCTTGGATTTTGAACAACATTGGTTTGATTTGAAACCTATCTATCCCATAGTTTACCAAGTGTGGATTTGATATGTTCATGTTTGGTAAGTTTGTACTTGGTATATATTCACATTTGGCATGTATTGACTTGATGGGATAATGTTTTTTTGTTGAAAACTCATGCATTGATTGTTTGGATGATAGATTTGTAGGTTGTGACTTTGATTTAAATCTACCATAGGGAAAGGTGTTCCAAAACTTAGATTGGGCATACTCACATTTGTTGTATCATTGAGGTTTGTAGGATATACTGATCCCAAGTATGGATTGTATAAATGTGAGTTTTGATAATCCATTGGCATTGTAAGGCTTTGATAGTTTGGTTGATTTAGATTACTCATGGTGTATGAATCAAGTCTATATTCCATGTTTTTCTTGTGTTTTGACCTTATTGACCTCTAAGGGATTTAGGATCAATGATGATATGAAAGATGAAAGGGTGACTAATATGGGTGTTTGAACTTTTAAGAACTTTGTTCAATGCTAGACTTAGGTTTTGATTTTGATTGTTTTGATTGGATCATGAACTTGTGAATCCTTAGATGGACATATGATCTTAGGAAAAACTTGTTTAAAGGGGTGCTAATTTAACTCGAGGTATGAGAAAGGATGCATTCTCAAACTCCTAACTAAACCAGATGATTTTTATTTGGTTTAACGATGTACCCAAGTCTAGATAATGATGTTTCCAAAGCTCTAAAGTTGTTTGGTGGATGGATTTTGATAGATGTTTGAGTTGGATGAGATGATTGATTTGATCCTAAATGAACCTAAGAGGGACTTTTTTTACAAGACCAAGGTAGTGAAGAACATGATTCTCCGTAAGAGTACTTCAAACCAAAAAGATCAATGTTTGCTCAAAAGACCATAAGACAAAAGATAAACTAGCACATGTGTGGGGTTCAATTTATTCCATCTTGATTAAATGGATTCTTTTGACCACATCAACTCATCTTGTTTAAATTTAAAACTAAATGTATGTCTTAGCTCCTTTTCATTCCACAAGGTCCATTATGTGAAAATCAAGGAGTTAAGGCCATAGTTTCCCTAGGTTTACTTTGGAGAGAGAAAACTAAGATATGGGACCAAATATTTAGAAGCCTCTAAGGATAAAATCCCTAGGGACAAGCAATAACAATTGGACTCTTCAAGGATATTTTCTCTTTCCATAGGGTTTGAAATTTAGAATTTTTTTTAATATTTGTTTAAAATTTTGAGATCCAAGTAATGTGTCTGACTAAGTCACAAATTGCACAATCCTAGGTTTGAAATGTCCATACTTGTTGAGTCTATTGCAAGTATGAATGAGTATGGTGGTGTTGTCATTAATGTTGTATTGATGTCAACACAGTATAGGTTATTGTAGAGAAAGGAAAGAAGTGATTGCAGGTTGTGCATGTATAGTTGAGATACTATAGAGATGTTGTGAGTACATGGAGCTATCTTTATGGTGTTGTGGGTGCGCTAATATGATGAGTTACCTAGTGCTTTTGAGAAATAGTGAAGATAGAATTGTGTGTGTGTTCAAAATGTGCTCTGGTTTGTGCTGTGCATTTATTTTGTGTTGAGCCCATGCTTGTGTGGATATAAAGTGTTCTTTAAGGGCATCCTTGGGTGATATATCCTAGATTAGAGCTTTTGGTTTGATGAAGAGTGAAAGTTGTGTTCACCGGTTTGTGAACTGGTTTGGCAAAGTTGTTTATCTGTGGACTGAGAGAAATGTTTATGCTCCGTAGTCCCTCGTTGGTTTGTTTTAGGTCTTGCAGATCTGGTAGAAGGTTTATAATGGTGTTATCTATGTCTTGTCAAAGGTGTTCATGGTTTGGTGCTCTGAAAGACTAGGTTCAGAATTATTGTGTGTCTGTATAATCTAGATGGACTAATGGAAAGTATTCTATGTACGAAGGTTGTTGCATTAGCTGTAGATGAATCTAAAGGAATCCAAGATGTGTTCCAGTGTATGATGAAGCGTGTTATGTGGTCTGCACGTTATCTTCTTGTTGCAGAAACATGTACTTCAAAGTTCATTTGTGTTTTCATTAGGTTTGGAGAACCTCGTGTCTACACATCATGCAAAGGATAAGTTTCAATTAAAGAAGCATGTGATTGATCTGAGATGTTGTTTTGGGTATTGGTTAAGTGTAGGTTTGGTCCACTCTCATTCTCTTCCACCACGGGAATGTTGAGTTGTTGACCTAATTTGAATTTGTAAAATGAAGCGTGCGTAGCTGACCTTGGAGAAAGTTTCTAAGGTTGAAAGATGGTATAAATACAAGTAATGATGTGATGGATTGGAAATGATGATGCCACAAGTGTGAGAAGCAAGAGTGTGTGAGGGAACGAATTAAGGTAGTCATACTTTAATGTGTATGACTCTTGAAAGCAGTGAGTTGATGGTGTCTATAATTCTCTAATCAAGGTTGTGGATGTGTGCAAGTTGTGGTGGATTTTTTGTTATCTCTCTTTGTCTATAGGTAGTGAGCCTCCCTTCTGGATAGTGAGTCCTATCTGTAGGCAGAGAGCCTTGTATCTAGATAGTGAGTCCTATCTTTGGTAGTGAGCCTCTTTGTAATCGGTTTTGCAATTACTCTTATATTGTGAGTTAATCCTCAACATGGTTTTTTTCTTATTGGGTTTTCCACATAAATCTGGTGTTTCTTGTGTTGATATTGTTGTTTGTTATTTTCACTTCATGCTCATACTTAATAATAGATTAAAGTAGATGTGGAATTAATAAGTGTTTGAGATTTGTAAATGTGATTGGTGACAATTGATTCACCCCCCCTCTTAGTTGTCTTGTGCATTTCAAAAATTGGTTTGAGAGCTTTGGTTCCTCAGAGAAGATCTTAATCGCTTGAGGTAGATCCGATGACACAAAAATTGTCAATCCATGTGTTTGATGGATCTGACTACAGTGTCTGGAAAGTGCATATGAGAGGTTACCTAATCTCTCTTGGTTTCAAGACTTGGAAACCTATTGAGACAAAATATGTTGAACTGGAAAGTAGTCTTTCTTTTGTAGATGATATTTCTTCCTATGAGGAAAATGAAAAAGCAAGGTATGCAATCTATAGTGCTTTATCTAAGACTGAGCGAACAAAAGTTATTTCATTAGGAACTGCTTATGAAGTGTGGGAAAAGTTGAAAGATATCTATGAAGTAAATGATTCAAATTATCAAAGAAGCTAATAGCAAAGCGCAGATATGACAACTTGAATATGGAAGAAGGTGAAGACATTGCAAACTACTTTCAAAGGGTTGATATTGCAGCAAATGAAGTTAAAAATCAAGGTGGTACTTTGACAGATGAAGATGTAATGGAGAAGATTTTGATGACCCTACCAGAGATTTATAGTGACAAGATCTCAGGTATTGAGGAAGGGTATGATCCAAATAAATTCACTAAAGAACAACTATTTGGTACCTTGGCTGCCTTTTAAATGAGGAAATTTGGAAAAGAAAAGGAGAAAATAGAAATAGCCTTCGAAGCCACTAAGATAGAAGATGATCCAGATAGTGAAGGTTCATAGGATTTGGAAGCAAAATTTACAAGGAAATTGAAGAAAGGTACTAGAAAGTACAAAGGTATGTTACCTTTTAAATGTTTCACTTGTGGAAATATTGTTCACTATGCTTCAAGATGTCCAAATAGAGCCATACACAAAAAGAACAAAGATAATAAAGAAAAAAAGGACAAAAAGTTCAAGAAATTGTATTATGTTAGAGAAGATGTTGGAATTTATGATGATGAATCTGACTTTGAGGATGATAAAGATGAATGCTTGTTTCTAGCCTTGGAGAATAAATCTGTGTCTACTAACCATGGAAGATGTGCAAGGGAATGTGGTCCAGAAAACAAGAAGGAACAAATGTTCAAGGTACTCTGGCTACTACCTATCATGCTAGAAAATATGAAGACTATTGGGTGATTAATAGTGGTTGCTCAAATCACATGACTGGAGATAAAAGTAAGTTTACTAAACTTGAAAAGTATGATGGAGGATTAGTCATGTTTGGAGATGATTTTGGTGCAAAGATTGTTGGAAAAGTAATGTAATTAGTTGTGATGTAAAACAAAGAATTGATGATGTCTATTATGTTAAGGTCTTAAGGCATAATCTCTTGAGTGTTGGAGAAGTGTGTAGCAAAGGATTTAAGATTTTGTTTCATGATAACACCTACAAGATCAGAAAAAGGGTCTAGAACTGTGGCAGTTGTAGGAGGAAGAACATATGGAAACATTTATCAACTTAAGGGTGTTGATGGTCAGTGTTTTGTATCTCAAGTTAATGAAAGTTAGCTATGGCACCAAAGGATGGGACATGTAAACTTTGACAATATGATCAAGATTAGTTCAAGAGAAATTTTTTGGGATCTGCCTAAAATAACAAAGCTTATCAATATTATTTGCAAAAGTTGTCAGTTGGGAAAAAAAAAAGATGTAGTTTTAAAGGAAAAGAACAATCAACTACAAGAATGCTAGAATTGATCCATACAGACCTTTTTGGTCCCACAAGAATAGGAAGTCTTAATGGTGACAAGTACTTTATGCTTTTAATAGTTGATTATTCTAGAATGACATGGGTTACTTTTCTTAGGGAGAAAGCTCAAGCTCTGGATAGATTCAAAGTGTTCAAGGATATGGTAGAGAATGAAGTGAACCTAGAAATCAAATGCTTAAGGTCTGACAGAGGTGGAGAATTCATCTCCAATGATTTTAATACATTTTGTGAAGAGCATGGTATAAAGAGACATTTTCTGCTCCTAGAACTCCTCAGTAGAATGGAGTTGTTGAGAGGAAGAACCAGACTGTTCGAGAAGTTGCAAGAACTATGATGAAAGAGGCATATGTACCTGATGTATACTGGATTGAAGTAATCCACACTATTGTTTACATTCTCAACATCTAGTTCAAATCAAAGGTAACAACACAAAGACTCCTTATGAACTGTGGACTGGCAAGATTCCTATTGTTAAGTACTTTAAGGTGTTTGGAAGTAGATGTTATATGAAAAGAGATGATGAGAACCTTGGAAATTTTGATGCAAGATGTGATGAAGGTATTTTCCTTGGATATTCAACTAATAGCAAAGCTTATAGATGCTTCAATAAAAGATTGAGAAAGATAGTTGAAAGTGCAAATGTAAAAGTTGATGAAGATATGCACAGACCAGTTGAAATAAGTGAAGTTGAACCAGATGAACCTATCTGTAGACAAGTACAAGAAGAGAATAAGGAAGAAGAAGAACATATTGAAGAAGAAGAAGAAGCTCCAGAACCTGCTCCTAAGACCCCAAAATATGTACAGGAAAATCATCCTGAAGAACAGATAATTGGAGATAAAAGTGAAGGTGTAAAGACAAGAAGCAAAGTGGTGGAAACTAAGGTAAATATATGTTTACTTTCCAAGATAGAACCTAAAACAGTGTGTGAAGTATGCAAAAGATGAGAATTGGGTTAGAGAAATGAAAGAGGAGTTGAAGCAGATAGAGAAGAATCAAACATGGGAATTGGTTCCTAGACTTGTAAACAAGAACATAATTGGTACAAAGTGGGTGTTTAGGAATAAGTTGAATAAGAATGGTGAAGTAGTAAGAAAAAAAGAAAGACTTGTATGCAAAGGTTATTCACAGGTTAAAGGAATAGACTTTGAAGAGACATTTTCCCTGGTGGCAATAATTGAGGCTATTCGAGTGCTTTTGGCATTTTCTGCTCACAAAGATTTCAACGTATACCAGATGGATGTTAATTTTGCATTCCTAAATGGAGAATTAGAAGAAGAGGCACACATGGAACAACCAAATAGATTTCATTTATCAGATAAACTGGACATGGTCTGTAAGTTGAAAAAGGCATTGTATGGACTCAAACAGGCTCCCAAAGCATGGTATGGAAGGTTGGACAAGTATTTGACAAGGAAAAGGTTCGGGAAAGGCTCCATAGACAGTAATCTCTATTTCAAAATTGAAGGAAACAAAATGTTGATAGTGGTTGTGTATGTTGATGATATTATCTTTGGAGGAAATGAGGGTATGTAGAATAAATTTGTAGAGGAGATGCAAAAAGAGTTTGAAATGTCTATGATTGGTGAGTTGAATTTATTTCTAGGACTTCAAGTGAATCAAACTGATAAGGGAATATTCATTTCACAATCAAAGTATGTTAAAGAATTATTGAATTTTTTTGGAATGGATGACTCCAAACCGGTCTGTACCCCTACGATGACTGGATGCAAACTGAGTAAGGATGATGAATCTCCTAAAGTTAATCTGAGCATGTATAGATCTATGATTGGTGGACTGTTATATCTTACTACTACTAGACTAGATATCATGCATGCAGTATGCTTGGTTGCCAAATTTCAAGTAGAACCTAAAGAAGCACATGTTACAACTATGAAAAGGATATTCAAATATCTAAAAGGCACTCTAGATTATCGCCTATGGTATCCTAAGGATATTGATTTCACTTTGAGTGCTTACACTGTTGCGGATTGGGTTGGTTGTTTGGATGATTAGAAGAGTACAAGTGGTGGTGCATTCTTTCTTGGAGGAATATTGGTTTCATGGCTAAGCAAGAAACATGATTTAGTTTCTTTATCCAATGCAGAGGCTGAGTACATTGCAACAACATCTTGTTGCACATAGGTATTATGGATGAAGCAAACATTGAAGGATATAGGAGTGATATGTGATGAGCCTATCCCCTATCTTCTGTGATAATACAAGTGCAATAAATATTTCAAAGAATTCAATAATGCATTTAAGGACAAAACACATATCTATCAGATATCATTTCTTGAGAGAAAAGGTATTGGAGAATGAAGTCAGGCTAGAATATGTGTCCACAAAGGATCAAATTGGTGATATATTTACTAAGGCTCTTCTGAAGGATACTTTTGAGTATCTCTGGGAGAATTTTGGGGTTACTTCCCCTCCTTCTTCGAACTAGGTGCACATGAAGGTGCATCACTCAAGTGGATCTATAGATTCTTCATTTGTCTAGACTGATGACTAGGGTCTACTCCTCAAGGGGAGTAGGAAGTATCATTGTTGTAGTATGAGATGTGGGTGTATGATGCAGAGTAGGGAGGAAAATCCTTCAAACAAACACAATTTAACCAAACTCAAACAACTCTTGCTTATTCATCCATTTTGACTCATTATTCCCTTCACAAAACACTTGGTTCAACAAAGCTACAAAACACCCAAAACTACAATCAAGGAAAAAAACTCTCATTGAACCCTCAAAACACCTTAAATATCATAAAAATGATAGATTCAATCCAAAGAATGTCTCCTACAACACTAATCTCTCATTTCTCCAAACGTTCACTCACAAGAGGCTCATTTGCTTGTAGTATTCCAAAGGACAAAATCGAGTACAACTTTCCAACTAGTGTGAATCTCCAAAAATAGAATACAGTTTCAACTACCCATTAAGGCCTTCCTCAACATATTAGGAAACCAAATAGGCTTGCTTTGAAAAGTATCCTCCCAAATCTGACAGTCCTACAACAACAAAGCCCAATTAGGATTATTTTCCAAAGTGACTCTATAAAATCCTTCACCCAAACCATCAAACCTTATTCCACTACTCTCAATAGGTTACAAAAATCCTAAATCTGCATTTTTTTCCAAAGAAACAACCACCAAGTGATCAAAACACAAAACCCTTGTTTTAGACCATTTCATGCTTATACAATGAGGGTTTATAGAAACTCTATTCTCCAAACCTCCAACCACTTTTCCAACACCTCAGACACACCAATTAAGACCTGAACATGCTATTCCAACCATCTCCCATCCTCTAAAATTGCAATTTCATCTAACCACAATTCTTAACCTCCATTCTTGGTTCAAAACAAGACTGAAAACACCTAGGGCACCAATCCAAAATCAACAAACCACCTCCCCTACTCTTTGAAAATACACAAACAAAAAACCTACATCTAATCTTTCCATTCCACCAAGTTATTACAAGATCCACGAAGTGGAATGGCCTATATTTCCATTTTATTACTTCAAACCCTCAAAATAGGGTGCTACAAATTGTTCTTAATAAAAAGCTTGTAAAATGCTTAAAACTCTATGGAATTAAACCAAATCACAACCAAAATGAATTTATCTTAGGCCTCAATTGAATTCAAGAGCTTTTAGATCATTATTGTATAATACAAACCCGTACAGAGGTCTGCAACAACAAATTACCAGTAAATTGCAAGGAAAATAGTATTTTGTTATTGATTCAACTTCAAAAACCAAACTCTAACCGTTCCTCGAGCCTTTCTCAGGAATATTTATACTTTTTACATCAAAATACAACCAATTAAACTAACTCCAACCAACATTTAAACTTCCTTGACCGTTGATCTCCCCATTTTGCACTTTTTGCACTTTTTTGCCATTTTGCATTTTTACAACATTTTACAAGAAAAGCACAAAACTTGACAACCTAATACTAACCAACCCAAGATGACTCAAGTACATTAAAAATGGTCTATTATGACCTTATTTCTTGACAAAAGACTCTAAATACCCCAAAACCTATCAAATGACCATATTTACATAAGTTGTTTTGGTGCCCCTGCACCATTGCACTCCTAAGGGGGAGTGATCAGACTCTTTGTTCTTTGCCATTGATGTCAAAGGGAGAGAAAGAGTCATGTGAAAAAGAAAAATTTAAAAGGAGGAGAGATAGTGAGAGAGAATATTGTAAGGAAAAGAGAGTGTGAGAATGTTGTGTACGTTGTCTAATCTAGAAAATAAAGGAGAGTGTGTATAGTGTCTTTGGTGTTTTTTCACCTCATGTGTTGCCATCAATGACAAAGTGGGAGATTGTTGCAAGTATGAATGAGTATGGTGGTGTTGTCATTAATGTTGTCCTTGATGTCAACACAGTATAGGTTGTTGCAAAGAAAGAAAACAATTGATTGCAGGTTGTGCATGTATAGTTGAGATATTGTAGAGATGTTGTGAGTACATGGAGCTATCTTTATGGTGTTGTAGGTGTGTTGATATGATGAGTTACCAAGTTCTTTTGAGAAATAGTGAAGACGAAATTGTGTGTATTCAGAATGTGCTCCAGTTTGTGCTTTGCATTTCTTTTGTGTTGATCCTATGCTTGTGTGGATCCAAAGTGTTGTTTAAGGGAATCCTTGGGTGATATATCCTAGATTAGAGCTTCTGGTTTGATGAAGAGTAAAAGTTGTGTTCATGAGTTTGTGAATTGGTCTAGAGGAGTTATTTATTTATGGACGGGGAGAAATGTAATTGCTCTGTAGTCCTCCGCTGGTTTGTTTTAGGTCTTGTGGGTCTAGTAGAAGGCTTGTAATGGTGTTATCTATGTTTTGTCAAAGATGTTCGTGGTTTGGTGCTTTGGAAGACTAGGTTCAGAATTATTGTGTGTGTTTGTACAATCTGAATGGACTAATGGAATTTTTTTGTGTATGAAGGTTGTTGCATTAGCTATCAATGAATCTGAAAGCATCCAAGATGTGTTCCAATGTATGATGAAGTGTGTTATGTGGTTCACATGTTATCTTCTTGTTGCAGAAATGTATACTTCAAAGGTCATTTGTGTTTTCATTAGGTTTGTCTGGCCTAGTGTCTACATGCCATGCAAAGGATAAGTACATCAATTAAGGAAGTGTGTGATCAATCCAAGATGTTGTTTTGGGTCTTGGTTAAGTGTTGGTTTGGTCCACTCTCATTCTCTTCCACCACATGAATGTTGAGTTTCCAACCTAATTTGAATTTTTTAAATGAAGCATCTATAGCTCACCTTGGAGAAAGTTTCTAAGGTTGAAAGATGGTATAAATAAAATTCATGATGTGAAGGATTGGATATGATGATGCCACAAGTGTGAGAAGCAAGAGTATGCGAAGGTGAATTAAGGTAACAATATTTTAAAGTGTATGACTCCTGAAAGCAGTGAGTTGATGGTGTCTGCAATTCCCTGATCAAGGATGTGGATGTGTGCAAGCTGTTGTGGTGGATTTTTTGTTATCTTTCATTGTCTATAGGTAGTGAGCCTTCGTTCTAGACAGTGAGTCCTATCTTTAGGCAGTGAGTCTTGTATCTGGATAGTGAGTTCTATCTTTGGCAATGATCCTCTTTTTAATCGGTTTTGCAATTACTCATATATTGTGAGTTAATCCTCAGCATGGTTTTTTTCTTATTGGATTTTCCACATAAATCTAGTGTTTCTTGTGTTGATATTACTTTCTATTATTTGCACTTCATGCTCATACTTAATAATAGATTAAAGTGGATGTGGAATTAATAAGTGTTTGATATTTGTGAATGTGATTGATGACAACTGATTCACCCCCCCTCTCAGTTGTCTTATGCATTTCAATAGAGTCCCCACTCGAATTTCTCCAAACACTAAGATAAAGTGAACAGTTAGAGATTTGGTGACACTGGCTCCCCTCCACGGCACACACTTCTTAGGACCACCAAATCTCAAAATCCTAAGGACCCAAAGATCCTAAGGATTTTTCTATTTCTACTTTGAATAGTACAAATGTGGGGCGGCTTTGAAACGACTGTTCTTTCACCAACAAGTATTAAGGATTTTGGATTCTAAACAATGGTTCATAATAAGGGCTTATAGTTTATGGGATACTATGATAAATTCCCTTGAGAGGTCTCCTAACGCTTAGAACAAGGCATTTTCACATCATAAAGATACTAGGGGAGAGCTATCATGTACCACTTCCTGTTGATCGCAATTTTCATTGCAACCACACATTTATATAGCAGTTTGAAAGAGCTTGGCTTTAGCGCATTACCACTTGGGTCGTTCCCTCCTTTTGAAGTGGGGAGGCAGGGCCTTCCAAAGGTGAGCAAAAGCGAGGGAGTACACTTATAGTTCGACTGCCCAATTCGCGTAAAGTGCAAGGAGGGAACACACACAATGTATTTTCCTCACACTAGCATTGGGGTTCAATTTTAGATCCAGATTGAAATGTGTGGGTGATTTTAGACAACCAATGCCTTGAAAGAATGCTTTTAATTCTCAAGATCACCAAGTGGCATAAGAGAAGTGCATACACATTTAAGTGACAAGAATTGCAAA
Organism: Sequoia sempervirens; assembly: GCA_007258455.2. Classification (NCBI taxonomy): domain Eukaryota; kingdom Viridiplantae; phylum Streptophyta; class Pinopsida; order Cupressales; family Cupressaceae; genus Sequoia; species Sequoia sempervirens. The sequence continues at coordinate 11,610 of VDFB02070231.1, read as the reverse complement.
AATTAAAAAAAAAATGAAAGCACAAGTTCTTTTTAATCCCTAAAGTAAAGATGAATTCATTTTAAGCACCAAAAGCTAAGTGTGAGTTTTTCTTGTTCATTTTTAGCCCAAAATAAAAGTCTAGTGAGTTTCTAATGTTCAAATTTTAGTCCAACTTGAAAAAAAATCAAATCAATGATTAATTTTAATCCCAAATTGATCTAGTTGGCCTAAAACAGAAAACAAAAGTAGCAAATGAATGCTCTAGACTATTACAATAAGCATTTTTCAAGTTCAAGTTCAATGCCCACTTCCAACTCAAATATTAATTCTTCAAATATCGTTTCCCATGCTTCAATTTTTCAAGTTCCCTGTGTAAACTAATTCCTTACAAGATAAAAAAAGACAATCATGCGAGGATCAAGTTATTTAATTAAATTTGTTTTAAGCATTAACTTAAAACAATAGAATGATTTCAACTAAAAAGACTAACGATTTTTCACTAATAAATGAAGCATTAAAAAGAATCATGTTTTCCACGGACTTTAAAGCAAATCTTAACCAAAAATAGACAATTTGCTAACAAAGATCAAAGCCTCTCCTGCTAACAATTCAATTTCAAAAATCTAAGATTCTGGACCTTTCAACAATCTTAGAGTCGAATATTTCCATATTTTCACAATATCAAAGCCTTTAGCTAACATATTTGGTCATTTAATAAAGATCAACACCTCTCTCATTAGCAATCCAAAATCAGACAATTTAATTTGCAAACAAGTAAGATTTTTATTCTCATTCACTTAGCCTGCAGAAAGCCATAAATGAGAGATGCCAATCAATGAAGATGCTTGCAAAACCATAAATGAGTGACTTCAAGCTATAAATGTAAACGACTTCACTGGAAACAAACACTGTACACATGAAAATATTCTCTAAAGATATAAATGTGAAAGACTTTGTTTACCACTTTGTGCATCCAATCAATTACTAAGAACAACAATATTAAATATAGAGAAAGGCAATCAATCAATAGTTTTAGTCCCTAATTCATTCAATAGATGGCTAATGATCAAAGACACCTAATCTCCCAACACCACTATTTAATCCTCTCCAACTAGATACACACAAGATCGGTTGCTCATTTAGTCTCCGCAATCAAATAACTTTAGCTTCTACTCCCAATCAATTTTCTTGAACAATACAAACTTCAAATCATGTAGAATATTCCCTAGACAACGATAGTAAATGCAAATAGAAAGCTTGAAGAACACAATAGTCAACATTCAATGCAATACAACAAAACTCGATTTCTTCTTACATCCACCTTGTGCAGCCACTGATTAATGAGAGTAGCAATATTAAATACATACAAATGCCAAATTAATGAGAAACAACAATTTTAAGGAGAGAAACAACAATATTGATGAGAGAAGTGTAGACCAAGCACGTTACTGTTTTGACAAAAAATCTCTAAGAAATGTGCATTTACATCTCTAGATGAGAACTAAGCTAAACTAAGCTAATCATAGCATATCATTTCAATCTCATGTCTTTAATTTAGTTGAAAATGAATATTACCATAGTTAATCTTCATCCAAGAGGGATGGGCATACTTGGGTAACACATAGATCTCAATTCTGAGGTCGTTTGTTTAGTTTTCATTTTTTGATGAATTATTCATGTTTCCACTTTAGATCATCGATGGATGGAGAAGGAACCTAACATACTCTAAGTATCAGAGGAGATGCCATCTAAAACTTACTTCGGCAATAGGGGATTTTCCAGATTTAAGACTAAACTTAATGCTGAGGAAATGAGGACAAAGGTGGCGCCCAAAGACTTGGAGGTTATATGAGCAAAAAAGAAAAAATAGAGACTTATTTCCAAGCTAATGTTGTAATTGATATTTAAATGTAAATAATCCTTACCTCAAGAATGATGTCATGCCTGCAAAAGTTTTAGATTACATTTCTATTTTTAGAGGGTAATAGTTCTCTTCATCTTAATTTTGACCAGTAGAGATTTTGTGAAATTTGTTTTGCAACATACTATTTTTCTCTTGTAAATAGCTTTTCTCTCTCTATGACCATAGGAAAAATATTAACACACACAAAAGGGAAAAATGTAGCTACAATATAGAGGTCAAAAAGACAAAGAAAGACAAAAAAGTTGGGAAAAGAATATTTGGATCACATCTTCACTTAAAAAGGGTAATAGTCCCCTTCGCCAAAGCTCGAAGTTAGATGGATGAGTACAAAGACTTTACGTTCATAAGAAAGACTTGACATTCCAGTTTCAAATGAAATCAGATGTGATGCATGAGCATAAAATAAAAATAGAGACACTTTGATGGGCTACCTTTCAAATGTTTTGAGTAAAAGTAGACCACAAAACTCAAGAATGCATTAAACAAAATTTGAAGCCTGAACAAAAACAAAGACTCTATAGTCCTATTTCATGTGATAGAAAATAGATTGACATTGAACAGTGGGTGCCAAAATGTGAGCACTTAACCTGAAATCTTGCTCAAACAAAGACAAATGTTAGCATTAATCAATTTAAACAAGGAAAATAGAGTACTCCTATGAAATACTTGATCATGCTACTTATGAAAAAAAGATAAAAAGAACCAAAACAACTAAAAGAAATCATATGAAGCATGTCAAACCCTATCCCATAGTGGGAGTGGTACTCCTTTGATGTGGAAAGGATGCCATTTCCCACCCCGTTGATAAGCTTCCAAAATGATGAAGATGCAAGTGATGAAGATGAATGTGTGTTTAGTGAAATTGCATATGATTGTGGATGATTTCTTCATAGAGAAGCCCTCTATAAATAGGATTCAAGGGTTGAAGAATGAGGACATTGGAGGAATGTGGGACTAAAGAAGAGCCAATGAGAACGTGACACTTGTCACAAGGCTAATGGATGAAGTTGGAGCACATTTTGGGAAATGTGTGAGTAAAGAAGATGTAAGAGGAATAAATGCATATGGTTGGAGATGTAAGAGGATGTGGGTGAGGATGTAAGAGAGATTAATGCATGTGGTTGAGATGCATTAATATTTGGGTAAGAAAGTCAAATAAATGGAGTTATTGGAGGAATATTCCCAAAGAATATGCTTTTGTGAGGGAAAATAGGTGAATTAGTTAATTAAAAGAATTATTTTCATGTGCAAGTTGGCTAGTTAATCAGGCGTTGAGTTTGACCAAAGTTGATTCAAAAGCTAGAGGATGGGTAATGATGATTAGGAGTTGATTAATTCAGAATTAATCAATTTGAAGGGATTAGGGGATTGCCACATTTGATTTAAACAATTTTATTTATTAAATCAAATGAGAGGACTTTAGGGTTTTGATTAAGTAAATTGATTTATTTAATTAAACATGATGAACATTAGTGAATTAATCCAATAAATTGTTTTATTTGATTAATAGAAGAATCTGATAATTTGAGTGTCTACATAGAATTGCAGCAAACAATCCTCCTATATAAGTTGGACATATATTATAAGGCATACACATTCTATTATTTACATATGCTCACATAGGGTTGCATTGGAATGCATGTCATTACTCACTGTTGTTCAATGTAAAATCCTAATGTATTGAGAGTAAGTTGTCTCTTATGAAATTATCTATACTACATCTATAATATTTATGCTAAAATGGTTCTACATCCTATTTCAAATGAGTATGATGGATATGTTGAGAAGTTGACTTTTGAAAAGACAAGCAAATGAAGAGAAATTTTGACAAGGGAATTATACTATGTTGTGAATTCCTATATGGGTTGATTTAATGTGTTTTCAATCTTTTGTTGGGTGAATGATAGGGGAGGTCCCAACTCATTCCCCAAGCGTGCCAATCCCTCTAGGTTATAGAGTTTTGTTGGTTTGATTTGGTAATTCTAAAATGATTGGCATGTAATGGACATTTCTTCAAGGATTTATGGATTTAAAATGCAATGGAAAGAGTAAATAATTCTTCCATTAGATGAGTTATTACTGTCCATTTGATTCTAAAACATAGTTTTCCTATGTGTAACTCTCTTTTATTTTGTTAATTATTTAAACTTGATCCGTAAAAAATACCTAAAAAGGTCTTGGTTGTAAACTAGTAGGAGAATATATTGTTAAAATAAAACTGGGATTTAATGATTTCAAGTCATAATAATTGAGCTAATCCTAGAAGATATACAAATACCCCAAAAAATGTTTCATCTCTCTACCAAGTGTTGATGGAAACCACAATTTAGTCATACCAAGACATAATCTTTGAATTTTGATCCCCATTAACAAATAGGGGCAACAATACTCATGAAAAGCCCAAAAGGAGAGGCAATTTTTTTAAATAGAAGTACACAATGAGATTAAAACTAAGTGAGAGTGAGGGTCAGTAGGTCAATCAATATAGATGAGAATAATACATAGGAGTATTGAGCAATGAAAGGATTTCTGGGAAGGGATTGAAGTGATTAATCCTTAGAGATCAAAATTTCATTATAAGGAAGAAGGAGACAAGAATGAGGTGTCAAGAGTGTATGAAGAGGAAGAAAGATGAGAGGAGATGATCAGGGAGACAAAAGAAATGTTGTACACTTAGAAAACATGAGGGGTGAGGTGATAGAAAGTAATGATGGGAAAATACAAGCTAAGGGAAAACACAAATTTTCCAGTGCAAGAGTAACACAGTAGGCATGTGCTTAAGAAGGATTTTTTGGCTCCCAAGAAATTCATTAATAAGACAAAAATGAGCACAGTTTCATGAAGAGACAATGGAGCTCACTATGGGACACAAAAAGCTCAAAAAATGAATATAAAATAACCTGAGAGTGAGACTATTTAAAAAAATTAAGGGTTATCATATACTACGTAGGAGAGAGATTAGAAAGTATGTTATCATTAAAGAATAAACTAACAAGAATGGGAAAAAGGCAATACATTTGCCTATACCATCCACCAAAAAAGTTGAATAACTTGGAGAGTAGGAAAGGTGAAGCCAATGCAATTCAAAGGGAGGATATGTTTTTTATCATATGAGAATATTTTTTATTTTCAATTAGTAGTTCTTATTTTATCTCATTATCACCTCAATTGAATTTTGTAAAATTCATCTATCCATATTAATGCTCATGGATTCTACATTTTGTTGAAAAATGAGGTGTTTTCTTAGCTTAATACTCTGTAAAACTTCAAAATTGTTGTTCTAAGTAAGTCTTTTCTTTGTTACATAAATTCTTTGTGGATGATTATCTTGATTAATCCATTTTACTGTTGTAGAATGTAGAGATAATTATTTAGAAGAACTAGACAGGATAATAGAAGTTTCACACAAGATATACCGTGGAGAAACCCTTTCGGAAAAAAACTCCACCAAGAATTATTCTATTATTCAAACTCTGAATTACAATAGCTCCAATTCTTGCTTGAGAATGCTTCTTCTATCTTTACCCTTCACACCCTAATAACCAATCTCAAAACTCCTATTCAACTTGAATGAGATATATATATAGACAATATGCAACCTTGTAATTTCCAAAGGATACCAATGCATAAGATCAACCCTTGAAAAGGCGTACGCCACATTGATTCGCTGAGTTTACCATGAAGACCAGCTTAGAACATGTAATTTTACCCATTTGGGCATCCCAAACCAAAGCTACAACTCATCCTTCACTTCTGTGATAATTCCAAAGTTATTCCTCAAAGATGGCACACTAAAGCTACTTAACTCCAGCCTTCGTAAATATTATCATGCATTGAGATTCCAATAAAGCATCTTGGGCACCTGCTACAAGTGCTTTTATTGTTAACTCAAATATTTACTCAACACCATTCCCAAAGAATGGTCATCCCTTGTTAACTGGAGGTAGTCCTCTTATTCCATTATACAACTCAATGTTATTAGCCATGCATTCCAAGTTAACTGAAGTTAACTACATGCAACTCAAAATAACTAACATGCATGCAACATGCACTTGCATGCAATCGAAGATAACTGGAACTGAACTGAACCGAACTCTGAATGAACTGACTTGAACTAAACTCGTGATCTTAACTGAACTTCAACAGTAAAACATCAAATCCTAACTCCTAGGATCTTTACATGCATTCAGAAGTGTTAACTGTTACTCCGTATAGTTAACTGGACACAAGGTGAGTTTCACCTTACCATGTGTGCACCCACATGCTCCTATTATTTAGGAATAAATACAAATGTCAATTTCATGATTTATTTCATCCAAATATTAATATCATCCTAATCTTAGTGTTGTTGAACACATTCCAAGAATCTAGGAGATACATGAAATAATTAATGTTTAGGATTTGCAATTAAATGGCATCCTATTTCCAACACATTTATCATTTAGCTAATTGGAACACAAATGTTTCTTCTAATAGAGATTTTTCTTAAAGTGGTCTATGATGTGAATAAAATTTTATTTTTCATTGTTAAGTCTTAGAAATTATTGGTTTTCATATAAAATTGCATAAGATGTCTTTTGTAAAATGATTTTGAAATAACCTTAATCAAAACCAACATTTTTAATATTATCCTTCCATGAATCTATATAATTCTAACAAATAACAATTCATGATTTTTATTATAAAATTCTATTTAATATTTGAAATAAAAATAATATTTTTTTAATTAATAATATCTAGAAGATAATTTCTTTACATATTCATGGGTTCATATATTTGGAAGTCTATTCATGTTTGTTCGACTTATCTTTTTTTCTATGACAAAATTGTGTTCAAGGATAACAAAAATAGTTCAATGATTTATTCTACATTTTTCTTACCTTTATAGAATGGTTTATAATGCAAACTTTAAATCCTTAAGACTTTGTATATATGAAAGGTTTGAAAGCTATCATGAAAACTCCAATGAGTGCGTAGTAAATATCATAAATATTGTGACAATCAAAGGGTGTGAATGTGGGCTAAATCTCATAATGAATAAATAGTGTGACATAATGCACTTATTCCTATAATATAATCCAATTATATAAAATGACGCAAAATAAATTTATTATTAAAACACACAATGATAAAATAATTAAATGGATGCCTAAAAATTGATATATCTTGGCGTTTCCTATCTAGAACCGTCTTTGGTTGTACATTCTTTCTTTGTGTTCTCGTCTTGCATTCAATTTAATCCACTCAATGCAAGGCAATTAAAGAATGTTGCAAAAGTTTCTAACTAGAGATACTTTGAATAAATATTTTAGCTAATCACATTACATCCCTTCTTTTACTGGGCTTCTTTAGAGGCCCTTTGATTACTGACAGGGAGAATGGAGTTCTCAAAGAGACACTAGTTCCATATTCTCTTTAGCTTGCACTCTACTCTCTTTTCTTGGTGCAGGAGCACCCATCTATTTTCATCAGTATTTGAAAAAAAATTCCTGAATATAGGTTGTCTTAGGAGTCTTTTGTCATTTAGTATGTTAATAAGGTCAAATTGATCATTTGAATGAATTTGGAAGTTCAATTTTTGAAAGCAATGAAATGTTGTCAATAATGCTCCAAAAGTGCAAAATATGTAATTAAGGGTTTATGAAGGGTGTTGATTCTTATTTTGTGGTAAATAATGTCTTACTAGATCATTAGATATGTTGTTGAGTCATTTTTTTAGTTATTAGGAAGTTTGGGGGTTAAAAGAGCAAAATTGACAAAATTGTCAAAGTTGTCAATATTGTAAAAGCAAAAAATGCAATTTTTGGGAACCCAACGGTCAAGTGGGAATTTGTAAGTTGGTTGGATAGATGGAGGGAATTTGTTGAGTGTAAAGTGTTTAAAAACATTTCATTCATTGTTGTACAAGTTGTTGAAGCAATTGTGAAGAAGATACAATAAAAGAAGCCCTGTTATTGAATCATTTTCTGTGTTTTTTCAGTAAATTCTGCTTTACCAGCAAATTGTATGGTTTTGTACTTCAATAAATCTCTCTAGAAGTCAGTGTATCCAATGGTGGAGTAAAATCCATGTAATTTTCATTTGGTTTGATAGTTTTAAGTTGATATTTGTGCAAGTTTGAACAAAAACACTGTAGACAGGCCTGTAAGTGCATTTTGTGGTTTTGAAGCCCTAATATGAAGTAAAAGCCCATTCCACGTACTATGTTTACCGTAACTAAGTGTAATGGGCATAATAAGTTAGTTTTAGGATGGTATAAAGTTAGGTGTGATCTATATGATGAGTTTTGGGGGAGAACATTGACTGTCTTGAGGGTTTGTAATGAATTTTGAGTATGAAAATAAAGGTTTTGAGGGAGAGGTTGATAAAATTGAATGATTAGAGGTTGTGTGAGGGTAAATTGAGTGAAGGAAGACATAATAAGGTGTGTTGGAGGCATTTTCAATATTGTGAAAGGTTGAGAACTAGTGAATTCAATAAACCCTACCCTAATTGAAGGAAAATGAGGGTTTGTTGGATAAGTGATAGAATGAGGACCTAAAAATTGATGAATTTTGTTTTTTATTTCTTCTCTTATAGGTTTGAGAAGTTATTCTTTATCGGTGGTGAGAATTTAGAACACTTTCTTTGTAAAAGAGACCTATTTGAAGGTCTGGTCAGCGTTGTTTCTAGGTTTAGTGAGAGAAAGTCTAAAGGATTTTATGGTGGTTTTGTTATATGTTTTAGGGTGGCCTAATGGGTATTTGGAAATGACAAAATCTTGAGTGTGGAAAGGTTCATTGAAGAGAAAAGTGGATCAAACTAAGTCTGTAAACCTAATAGATTAAAGGTAGAGTGATACTAAAAAGGAGACATTGAGAAATTTTTGTGATTCTTTTGTTGTTTAATCTAACTTCAACTGTGTTGTTCTAGTTGAAAACCACCTTGCATTAGTTGGTATCAAAGCACAGGGAATAGGTCTTTTGAAGATTGAAAGTTGTTTATTGAAGAGAAGAGAGAAGGAAGTTGAATAGTCCAAGTATCAAGATGCCTCCAAAAAGAGATAATGTGGTCAGGGAAATGCAAGAGATGGAAGAGAAGAATGAAAGGGAGATGAGGAAGATGCAAGAACTCCAAAAGAGATTTGTAGCAAGGTTGGAGAATGTGGAAAAAAGACAAAAGAGAGGAATGATTGTGGTGAATGAAAGTGAGACAGAAGATGATGAAGATGAAGAATATGAAGATGTTGATGAAGAATTGGATCCTAAAGACCAAAGAATGGCCAAGTTGTTGAAAGTAGTGAAAGGTAACAAGAATAAGGTAAAAGTTGAATTACCAATGTATGATAGTACTCTATATGAAGAAGCTTTGTTAGATTGGATTTCTGCTTTAGAAAATTTATTTGAATGTGAAGAAGTATCTGATGAGGAAAAAGTGAAGATAGCCAAGACTAAATTGAAGGTGCATGTTTTAGTTTGGTGGGATTATGAACAAGCAGAGAGGAGAAGAAGAGGTAAGTCAAATTTCTTCATGGGATAGGATGGTAGCTAAGTTAAAGGGTAAATTTTTGCCAAATGATTATGCCATTCAAATGTTAAAGAAACTTCAATATTTAAAGCAAAGAGAGATGGATGTGAAAACCTATACTAATGAATTTTATAAACTGAGCATAAGGGCTGGCCATATGGTAGATGATGTTGAGAAAGTGGCCAAGTACCTTAGTGGGTTGAGATTTAACATCCAAGATGAGATAAATTTGCATAATCCAAAAACCATTGAAGAATGTTATCAGATGGCAATAAGGGCAGAAGAAAAGGTCAAAAGGAGACAAGAAAAGTCAATAAGAGGAAGGGGTAGAGGCTGATAGAAAACCAAGATCACCTGCATGTAAGATGGATACCTGTCACATGCAAAAGATATGAAGAACCAAATAATGTTCTGTAAACCTCTCAGTAAAAATGCATTAAGAGAATCAATTATTACATAGAGATCAATCCTTATGAAGGAGATCAAGAAACCATAAAAGGAAACCCTAAATGAAACCCTAGTGTGCACACTTAATAATTAATAATTAATTAATTATTAATGTGCCTAAGTTTAGCTTAAGTAATAAAGAGGAATAAGTGACTTAATTAATTAATCAATGTGATGTAATTAATTAAGCATATAACTTATTACTCTAACACCCCCCCTTAAGATGAACTTAGGAAGAAGCTAAAACACTAGAATAAGATGCATGAAAGCAAAGATGGGTCCCGGCAACTAGGCCTGATCAGGTACCCATTTACAAATGCAATATGAGGTAGAGAAGGAAAAACCCAGTGGGACAAAAGCCCCCTACAATGAGATGACATGCTGCAAAGAAACACTGGAAGAACTCTGTAGAGTAACACTGGAACCGCAATCCAGCAAGCAAGGAAAGAAACCTCTGTCTACAACTGAAACCAAAACCAGAATCAAAATAATATGACAACAGACCCGATGCCATGGAACACTTGAAAACTCCAAACAAGAACAACCTTGGAATCTATGAAGCAGCAAGCAATTATTGAATGATGTATTACTGAAAACGAAGTGCAAAGATGCAAGGTGCACTCTCTCAACTGCCAAAATATCCAAGTAATCTCCAAACAACCCATCGGGTCAAATCTGGACTAAGTGATCAACCTGGGATAGATACAGAAAAAGTTCTTAGATAGAAACATAGAGCTCCTTAATACCTTTCCAACGCCATAAACGAGGCAAAAATTGGACATCATGGCAAAAAGTTATGAGCTTGGAAGCATAAAAAGTACATCTGACTTCAAACAGTAATAAATGCAGAAAAATAGTAAAATACTAAAAACAACCACACCAACGAGTGTTCTGAACTCTTCATGATATCTCATGTCCGACATATCAGATGCCCAAGCGACCAAAAGAAAAAAACCGCTTCAGGGCAAACCGTTGGGAGGGGGTATGAGGGCTCCACGACGCCGACGTTAGTGTTGGTGTAATTAATTATTAATTACACTTTGCATAAGTTTACTTAGGATTTATTTAATTCCTAAGTTTTAGGCTTTCATCTTTATCTTATCGAGCTATCTTGTTGCTCAAGATTAGATTAGGTTTAGATTTTGCTTTTATAAAGCAAATAATCTCTTGTAATTAATTGGTCTTTTCGAATATATCAAATTGCATGTTTTTATGCAATCTCTGTTTTTTTGTTTTCCTCTTCTGTGGAAGGTATTTTCTGGTTTGCAATCAGATCATGGGTTTCTAACATGGTATCAAAGCCTCGATTCAATGTTCTCTCAACTTTTTTGAGGATTTCGGTCATAGAAATTCGTCGAGTTCCTCGAGGGTTTCAATCCTTGAGCATCATTATGCATCATCTTGGATCAGATCGGGGTTTTTCGTTGGATTCAGAGCGCTAGAAAAAGTCAGAAATGACTTTTATTTCATTGATTACTCACCGCTTTACGATCTACGAGGGTTTTCAGCTTGGTGATTTATCTAATAGATCTGGGGATCGCCTGATTTTCGGAGCACTTTAGGCCCAAACGAACCTCGCTGTTGGATTTGCAGTGCCCAAAAACCCCCATTTTCATATAAAATTTGTCCGATTTGGACACAGTTGTCCGGAGAAGCAATTTTTTTTTGCCCAAGGGCCGTACGGCCCCCAGGCACAGTTTTCGAGGCATGCAGTCCGAGAAAAATTCAAAAAAGTATTAAAAAAATCAAAA
>VDFB02070230.1:0-13682 GCA_007258455.2 Sequoia sempervirens | reverse complement strand
CCCATTGCACATAAAGGTGTCATTGCTAGTAACTAGCTTATCTATCTTATCTGAGATACATCAAGTTGTTGGAATTAATTTTAGCAATTTTATTGTTGTGTGTTTGTTGTAATGGATTCTTTAGTTTCATCATAATACAATATCATTAATGTTGAATTTAACTAAGTGGAATGGATATTGTATTGATTGTAAAAGTGTACAATTTACATTAGTTGTATTCTAAGGCTTGTAGCCTTTCTTCTTCTGCTTTTCTACTTGCAATTTGGTTTCCTTTCTTTATTTTTTCACATCTATCATTTGCCGATTAAAGAGCTCACACGAGACATTTCCACAAATGTTAATCTTGTTCTTTCCATTGGGCCGATATCAACTATGGATTTTTGTAGAGTCAGGCCTTGCGATTTGTGTATTATGAGAGCTCATGCCAATCTTAATGGTATTTTTAGGGAGTTATTCCTTTGGATTGGTGTGATTGGAACAACGAAAGGTTGTTGATCATCAAATGGAATGCCTGGGTAACTATCAAATTGCACTAGTACATAGGTTGGTTGTTGGGGGGTTGTTGTTCCTGGTCGATAGACAAATTTTTTAATAGATTCCAAAGCTCCATTGACTAGTCCTACTTCTATCCACAAGTTGGATGTTAACATTACTCGTGCATTTATGCTTAACAATAATTTAACATCGGTTTCATCATATGTATATCCTTCTATTGCATTGAGATTTCCAACTTTTGTTGTGATGCTTCTTGCAATTGAATTTTTCAAGGAGTATAACTTTTGTTGGTTGTGGCTATGGACATTTTCATTTGTGGAAAACAAATGAACATTATTGTCAAAGTCTTCACTTGCTGTTGTGTCTAACCATCCATGGGATCTTGTCATTAGTAAATTCCAATCTTGTATTGTAGGGTTGGCATCTCAAATTTGCTAGAAGCTGACGAATTTTTGTTCATTGTTTGAACCATGTTGTTTGAATATCTGATCTAAAGTAACACGGTGATCCCACAATAGTGGTTTAAAATTTTTGGCCAAACTGGACACTGAAATTATTATTTTTAACTAAATCTTTACTTTCGGGCACCTATAGCGGCTAAACCGTGAGGAATTTGAAGATGATGCAAACTAGAGTTTCATGAAATGCTCCATAGATTCTAAATATATTTTCAAAATTTTTAATCAAATTCAGACTTTTTTGCATCTCCCTCAAAAACTAGTTTTCGTGAAAATTAAAATTTTAAAAAGTGACGCTTCACCGTGATAACGCATAACTTCTTTTTTTCCAGTTTCTAAGGATAAAAATTTAATTCTTTCGGAATTTAGATTCAGAAATCCTGGAGCATCTAGGCGTACCTTAACTTGGTTAAAGTGTTTTTATTGAATATTTTCTTTAAATCGTAGCCAATTCAAACCAATGTCATACTGTATTAGCATGACTGTATAACGCTGTATTTTTTCGCTGCATCAAAATTCAAATTTTTTTCTTTGTTGATCAAGGACTTCACATCTGCACTAATATTTTTTTTTATTTATTTCTTAATAATATGCTATTTTTCCACATGCGGCGTAATGTGAGAGCTCTTGATTCTTTGCGAAAAGCCGCATTCAATGAGAAATAAACAATATAATAATTAAATTTTCCAATTTATTTAAAATTATAAATTTTTGGGAAGCTTATAATAAGGACTACATACTTGCAAAAAAAAAAATTAAATGAATTTATTTGATCCACCAAAAGGTAAATCAAAAGTGGTTTTTTATCAGCATTTTGATAGGTGTAAAGGAGACTCTGTTATAGGTATGGTTTAAAACTAGCGGGGTTCTATCCAAGGGGGTTTGATTTAAGGTAGTTTGATCAAACCCTCTTCAATTAGAATTCTTTAAATAGAACCTTTTAAGGCTTAAATCATTATATTTTCTAAAAATATGTGATTTCAGCAAAAATCAGTTCCTCCCAGAAATTGTAAACCAGCTTTGTGGGATCAGTCGATAATTTTGAATTCTTCCCATAGGATCTTTGCTCGTGTGTTTCTTGTATATGGTGTTCTATTGTTAACTCCAAAGGTAATTGTCTGAGATCTCCAGCCAATATCATTGATATTCTTGTAAGTAATAGATAAATGTTATATTTCAATGTATACTCTATTTATAAGGACATACATTAGATATCATTGAAATTCGGTTAATTAAATCATATATGATAATTCATATTTGTATGATGGGCATACCTACATACGGTTGATTTGCATTTTGAGGGAATGCTTGTCAAAGTCAAGAGTCTATATTTTTAATCAATCTTTCACCAAGAAAGCTCATTTCGTCGATCAATATGTATTTGATATGGGCTAATTCTTCTTGTAGACTTGTTAATTTGGTCCCTTCCAATTCCTTAAAGTCTTTGATTGAAATTTTTAATTTTGAATGAATAGTTGATGCACCTATATTGAATGCAGCAACTCCAGTTGGTGCAACTAGAAGTATGGGGGATTGATTAGGTGTTGAAGCGTTTTCAAGTGCCTTGGATATGAAACCTATTACATATGAATTTCCTATTCCGTTGTGCCTTGAATTATCATGTAAAGTGGAGATTGATTTTGATTTCTTTGGTAGTGTGAAATGATCATGTTAACTAATTTTTCTTGTTTTGTGTTAAGGTTGTCATAGGTGACTGATTGTCGTATACCATCTTGAACTAAAGAACCATTGGTTTTTATGGTGGTAATAAAATTGATTGCTTCATTTGTGTACTGTTCACCTTCAAAATCATTAGACCAATTGGCCTACTTGTCAAAATCTCTCCTTCTAAGCATGTTTATTTCTGATATTTGCATATTTCGACCATGATGAAGCCTAGATAGGATTTCCCATTCATTTTTTGTTCTTGGATATGTGGGTGAATCACTGTTACCACTTTCAGATTTAGTATTGGCTTTAGTAATGTCAGTCTGTGTTCTTTGTTCCACATGCCATTTGATTATAGTTAAAGTTTAACCAGTTTTGAATTATTTCATCGTTGTTATGACCTTGATCTCTTTTTGAATATCACGAAATGGTTTGTAGAGTAACAATTTTGAGAAACAAAATTCACACCATTCTTTTCCAGTCAGGTGGAGGGATTGATTGGAATCTTGGAAATACTCTGACTATTGTTGTTGGGTGATCCCACAATACTGGTTTACAATTTTTGGCCAAGCTGAACATTGAACTAATTTTTTCTAACTAAATCTTCACTTTCGGGCACCTATAGCGGCTAAACCGTGAGGAATTTGAAGATGATGAAAATTTATGATTTGTGACATTTTTTCTATAGATTCTAAATATATTTTTTTCAAAATTTTTGGAATCAGATTGCACTTCTTTTTCCACCTCCTTTGAAAACTAGTTTTTCAGTAAACACAATTTTTAAGGAGTGATGTTCACCGTATACAACATAACTTTTTTTCCATGAAGGATAAAATTCTATTTTTTTTGAATTTAGATTTGTAACTACGATATCTAGTGCATGGAATTGGTTTCATAGAATTTCATTAAATATTTTTTCCTTAATCAAGTTTCGAAGTCAAACCAATTACAATTTAGACATCGGTGGACCGTATACAACATAACTTTTTTTGTATGTATCAAAATTCAAATTTTTTTGTTGGATCAAGGGCATCAATATCTAGTGTACTAATATTTTTCAATTTTTTTTATAATCTACTATTTTTTCACTTGTGCAGAACAGAGAGCTTGATTTTCATTGAAAAACCTATGTTTAATCAAACTAAAAAACAAATACATAATAAAACCAAAACATATTAAAATTATATTCGTTGGATAGCTCATTCTAAGGACTACCATCTATAAATGGTGATTTTGGTTTGACCCCTCACAATGCTTTTCTCCTCCTAGGATTTTTCACCTAAAAAGAGAAAGGGGATTGGATGGGGGACCAAAATGCAAGGGTTTACACTCAAAGTCTATGTTAATGAGATGTATTATGCTTAGTTAAGATGTCCTAATGCTCTGATTTGAAATTGAAGTGATTTAATGATGTAACACTATGAAAATGTTAAGTGCTAGAAAACATAATGTGATATGCAGAAATGCCTAAGAATGTAACTAAATGATGAAATAATAGAACAAAATGGAAGAGATGCACCTAGAATTAGAAGTTTGATGTTGGAAGATTTTGGAATCCTGAAAAAATTAACTGAAGTGTTGACTGAGACACTTATGCCAGTCTGGGCGACTTAGTCCCAGTTTCAGGAAACTTTGTTGGAACGAGAATCTGCCAAATGGGTATCTAGAAATGTCAAAATTAGTTTTTAGGCTCGGAAGTGGGACTAATTCGCCCCTAGTGGCAACTTAGTCCTCCTACAGATTTCAGGAAATTTGGGACAAAATCTTGTAGTCTTGGGTCTGCACTTCCTTTTCTAACAGGTGTTTGTACTTAATTCTGCAGAAAACAGGGTAGAAAGTCTCTCCAAGCTTGAAATAAGGTGATGTTGACTTGATTAACTTTGTGCACTTCTTGATCACTTTTCAACACCTAATGCTTGACAAATCTTCATACAAAAGTCACATGCAAAAGGGGAAAAATGGTTGAGGGTTAGAGAATAGGGGTTTGCCTTGGTCAAACCCCACTTTGGTAATCAAACCCTAAACAGTGAAATGAGATGAAAAGAGAGTGATAAATAGATAACATGCAAATGCAAATGCCATAAACTTACCACACCATTGATGATCACATATGAAGATGTGCAATAAAGAACTCCAATAGCTTGACTTGATAATGCTTGATTTGCTTGAATACTTAATGAGTGTAAGAGATTATATATGATTTGGAGATAAATGATTGTAGGAGATGTAAAATGAGGTGAAAACCCCTTATTTATACTTGATTTTACTATAATTTCCTGAAAGTAACACATCACAAGCTGACCTCAAGGGTTAGAGGACAAAATCCTGCTAGAAATTTAAAATTATTTTGATTTTGTGCCAAAAAGGACTAAGTCACTCCGCCCCTATTGGCAACTTAGTCCCACTTAAGTAAATTAAGTGGGTGTTGGGAATTTTGGGGCATTAAATGTTGTCCAATGGGAATATCCTTAACAACACAGTTGAAAACGGCTAAAAAGTGTATTAAGGTGTCATTTAGACATGAGAAAGGGTTGAATTAGTGAAATTAAGCCTAGAAAAGCGTGAAATCTTGTTACAAGACTTTACAACACTTCAAAATAGGACTTAATAAGTGATAAAAGGTGATTTTTAGGTGAATTGTAATGAATAGAGTCTAGAAAAGTGTAGAAATGTTTTACAACACTTCACAACACCTTCAAAAGACACCATAATTTGAATGTTTAAGCCCTAATGTGAATGTTTTGACTACATTACAACATTATGCCTAGGAAAAATCAATCCAAAGCCCATTAGAAAGACTCAAGTGAGCATAAAAATGTCAACTATACATTTTTTGGTGACACACCATCATCCAATTGGGTCTATGAAGTCTCCTCCATTTTCATCCTCAACTTGAGCTTCGAAGGGAAAAATTCTAGAGATTTTTGGTACCAAAGGGGGAGAAGGGGGAAAAGGGGGGTTCGAGCAAACCCCCTTGGAGGTTTGCTCGAACCAAGGTTCGAAAAAGCTTAACCCCCTTCCAAGTACAAAGTTTTCTTGGTTTTTCCTCCCTAGGAAATGGTGGGACCCAACATTTCAATGGGTTTTTCTCTCAGGGGTGGTTCTGTAAACTCTCCTTTGGGTTCAGCCAAACAAATGCCTGCTCAACCCCCAAAAACCAATTTTTTTTCCATGGGGGCGTTTTTTGCAATTTTCCTTCCTCATTGGAATTGTAAACTAGTTTTGTGGGTTTACCCTGCTATTTTTCTTGGATTCCATTTGTTCTTTGTCCTTCTTTTGGGATTATATATTTAGGATTTTTCTACATCAATAAGTGAGTTAGATTCCATTGGAGGAGGCCTATTTTTGTATGCATCTATGAAAGATATTTTTTTGTTCTTCATTAATATTTTCCACATTCACCACAACACATTTGAAAACTTCAGTTAAGACATTTAGTTTGATAAATTTTCTACTACTTTCAACCAGTGGGAGTTCTAATAACATATGACTTGTTTCTTGAGCTCCAATATCTCTTTCTATTAGTGTTTATGTAAGTAACTAGTTTTCTATAAGTTTTTGCAGCTAAATCATCTATATTTTCTATGTTTGTTAGACATATTAGCATTTGTTGGTACATTTCAGATCTTTTTTTTTATTTTGCTGCATACTTTGCAATATATTTAATTACAACATGTTTTAATAGAGCAGGTTTCTAGTCTATATTTTCCCTCCATAGTTGTAGAATGTATCGATTGTGTGAATTGAGTCGATCATCATTTCTAGCAGGGTTAATTTTTTTCTCACTAGTTTCTAGATCTTCATATAATTTAGCTCCTTGCAAATTTAATGGTCAAGGAGCATTGTACCTATAATTTATGTACCAAGAATTTAATGTGAGTAATGGATTAGAGAAGTATATTTGGTGAGAAACTGTCAATTTTATCATGTCAATTAATTTTGGATCTTATATAATGATGATTAGCTTATCTATCTTATTACATAATCTATATAGGAAACACTAAGATATATCAACTTGTTTGAATCCATTTTAGAATTTTGATTATTGTGTTTTTATCAAAATGGATTCTTTAGTTGTACAATAATATAATATCACGGGCTTATCTTCTTTGAATGTACAACACCGCGACATGTGTATGATATTGAATATAACTAAGGAGAATGAATATTGTCTAAACATGAGGACATTATATTGAATGGATAAGTATATAATTTACATTAGTTGTATTATAATGCTTGTAGCCTATGATTTATCTTAGAACACTAACCCTACCCCTATTGAAATTCCTAATTAAACCCTAAACCTAACATTACTTTAACCCTAACAATAATTGAATATACTCCTAACCTTAGTTGAACCCTAAATATAATTGAATATAACTTAGCATAACCATAACCTTGATTAATTCCTAATTGAATCTTAACCGTTACCATAATTGTAACCCTAACTCTAATCCTAATTGAATTCTAACCCCAACCCTAAGCCTAACCCCAAACTTTATCTTAGAACCCAAGTACCCTAATTAAACATTAGTTGAACCCTAACCCACCCTAATTCAATCTTAGCCCTAATTAAATCCTAACCGTGACACTAATTAATCATATTAATTATAATTGAATCCTAATACTAACCCTAGTTGAACCCTAATCCTAATTGAATTCTAATCCTAACTTAAACCTAACCCTAACTATAATTGAATTCTAACGTTAACTCTAATTCTAATTGTAACAATAATTCTAACTCTAATACTAAACTTGATTCTAATATCAAGATTAATTACAACTATATTACTAACTATAACCTAACCCTAACCATAATTAAAACCTAACCCTAGGTGAACCCTTACCCTAACCTAACATTAACCCTAATCCAAACCCTAATTATTCCTAACTCTAACTCTAGTTGGGTCATAACCCTAATTCCAACCCTAATGTTTACCCCAAGCTTTATCCTATAACCCTAACCATAATTGAACCCTATTGTAACCCTAACCCTAATTAAACACCACCAGGTAATGCTAACCCTAACCCTAGCCTAACCTCAACCCTAATTAATCTCTAATTGAATCCTAATTGAAGCTTAATCAGGTAATTGATCCCTAACCCTAACCCTATCCCCAATTCAACCTTATTCCTAATTAATCATTAATCCTAACCCTAATTGTCACCCTAATTTAGCTTCAATCACCCAAACCTTAACTTCAAGCTTTATTTTATAATTCTTATTGAACCCTAACCTTAATTTGATTCTAATCATAATCATAACCAAATTTTAAATAATAAAAAATAAATAATAATGTTATATGAATTATTTTTAAATTATATGATAAAGTTAAGTGAAAATTTAATTCTTAATTACATTAATTTTTTAAAGATAGATAAGTTAGTTTTAAATATATTATTTTAAAAACTTATTTTTATATGTAATAATAAATTTATTATATTTTAATTGCATTTATTTTTGTAATTTTAAATTGATTTTAGATGGACACTTATTATGAGAGACTTTTATATTAGATGTATATTTAAGCTGTTATATTTTTGTACTATTAAATCTTTAGTAAAACCTTAAGTTTATAATATTTCTATATGTGTATATATTAATTTTGAATAAAATACAATATTAGTGATTTTTCCTTTAAAACATTTTCAATTTTTTAAAATATATATATTTTTTTAATGTTTTAAATATATTAATTTAGAAACATATTTTTTATGTGTAATAATAAATTTAGAATATTTCCTTTTATTTAATTTTTGTACTTTTTTTAATTTTAAATACATTAATTTATTTAGGAATTTTTAAAAAGAACAATTATTTTCATTCTTTTATCATTTGATTTCTATTCTTATTTTTTCTAATTTTAAGTATATTAATATAGAAACTTAGTTATATATGCAATAGTAAATTTAAGAAAGTTCTTTCATACTTTATCTTATAAATTTTAGAAACTTCTTTTTATGTGTAGTTCTTTATAAATAATAATTATTTTTATGAAAAAAATTATTTAAATAAATCTCAAGAGATATGTTGTTTTAAAAAGATCCTGAATATTTTTTAATTTTAAGTATATTAATTTAGAAACTTAAATAAAATAATAAATTTAGAATATTTGTTTTATACTTAAGTTTTTAAATTTTAGAAACTTCTTTTATGTCTAATAATTTAACATATATTTTTATACTTTATTTTTTAACATATTTTTTTCATATATATATATATTGAATAAAAATAAAATACTAATGATTTTTCTTGAAACATTTTCTAATGTTTTTAAAATATATATTTTAATGTTTTAAATATATTAACTTAGAAACATATTTTTATGTGTAATAATAATTTTGTTTAAAAAGAACAATGGCCACTATTTATAATTTTATTTCTATTCTAATATTAAAGATCATTTTACAATGAGTCAAAGAATATTTTTCTTTTTTAATGATTTTTAATATTTTTTTAATTTTAAGTATATTAATATATAAACTTAATTATACATGCAATAGTAAATTTAAGAAAGTCCTTTTTAGAAAAAATACTTTAATAAATTTCAAGATATATGCTGGTTTCTAAAAAGATATTGAATATTTTGATATAGAAATAATTAATATATTATTGTTTGTTGTAATGTCAAATTAGAAATAATTAATTTTATATATTAGTTCAAATAGTATAAGATAGATAATTGCAATCATGAAATGACACGTGTTTTTATTACCTATTCATTTTATCCCTGAGTATGATGTCTTGGATTCCATGCATGAACAATCAAGTTTGAAATATCTTCAAGAGCAAGCCACACTACTTGTTTGGAGGAATCTACTTGTTTGGATGATTTC
The DNA here is from genome assembly GCA_007258455.2 of Sequoia sempervirens. Lineage (NCBI taxonomy): Eukaryota > Viridiplantae > Streptophyta > Pinopsida > Cupressales > Cupressaceae > Sequoia > Sequoia sempervirens. The sequence continues at coordinate 4,224 of VDFB02070230.1, read as the reverse complement.
TTTGAGACATCTTTTAGATTAAGAGATATTTTGGCATTTTTTATGGTAAAAAGTTAAGATACTGAAAAAAATTTAATTAATTAATTTTTATAGGGCTCATTGTAAACCACATGTAAACTAAATTCTAATTGATATTTCCCATTAGACTATGACAAAAAATGATGTTGAGAGTGACTTTACACATAAGTTAGGAACAAAGTGGGAAGTCACTTTTCCTTACCTCTGAGATCAAATGCCACTCTCACAAACACGATCACTAAAAGATATTGCACATGAAAAAGATTGAACAATAGCTGGATATCAAAAAGTTGGCCACAAAAACTCTAATTTATGACACCATAAGGCCCAGAATTAAAAATGAGTTTACCCACAGTCAATTGATGGAGCAAGCTGCATCAATTCTCATTTGTTCCACATTAGAATATAAATAATGATAGCAGAAAATTTCTAAAAAAAAATAAAAAACAATTAAAATACAAATAACGATCTTAAAAAATTCAAAGGTAAAAATAAAAATCAAATATATATGGTTCCTATTATACACATAAAAGGTAAAGCTTTTACTAATGAACCTATAAAATCTAACTTTACTAATGAACCACATAAAAGCTCTTTTTATGTACCACGAATGGATTACTTTCATTGTATAAACTACTTATCAGAAGTAAAAAAATTTAATAATGTAAAATAAAACCATATTAATAATATTTATACTCGATAAGAATAAAAAATACTGAATCCCACTTTTCGTTGTAAAAACACCTATAGGCGTAAATATTTAATAGTATAATAAAAGGCATATTAATAATGCAAAGGACTCCACGTTAGGAATCAAAAAAGTACATGGGATTGCACGTTTAAACAAAGAGAAACAAAACTTAAGACTGCAAAATCAAAATCCCTCACTTCTACGGTGGGTCCCATATTACTTTTTTGGTACGATGTTAAGCAAATTAACATGCGATTTTGTGCGTTTTGGTAGGAGATTAGCCGCGTGGCAGGTCCCGTTTTAGGAATTGTTACTTTTAACAGTAAAACTTCTTAAAAGTTACGCAAATTCTTACACGTGAACGGTGCAGATGGAACGTGTATTCCGTGGAGTTCGGAATAGGTTGCACGTTCCGTACACGTATTAACCAGACTAGACAAGTCCGATTACAACACTCAGCTGCAAATTGATCAAATAATTCATAGACTTTTGTGATGTACCTTCAAAAGGTGAAGCAAGGATTTGATGTTAGAGGCGGCAACACCGAACATGCAAATCGATCCGTACAGAAGTCTGCATGTTATGTGCATACGTCCACATGATTTAATTTCAAGTTTTTAAAACTCTTGAGGCATTGTACGTTATCTAGAAAGATGGTGACGAGGCCAGAAATAAATTTGGAACCAACCATTCCTTTAAAGAACATATTTTTTACTGTTGATTTTCAACTACATTTTTAATTAGGCCCACCTTAGAGAGGCATTTTGCTTTTTAAGGGTAAGCAAGTACAAATTCTATGCCCACCATTGGTCTTCTTGGCTTTTTTTTTTTGTCTTATTTGTTGTTGGGGCCAGAGATATTTTTTTTTGGCTTTTAATGGATACAATTCCATGTGCAGGTCACGTTAGGCAGAGGTGTTTTTTTTGATATTTTTAATCTCAGCTTCCTTTTAATTTGAAATAATTTGGTGGTTCCTATACATATTCAACATTATTGGGGAAGAGGGTCCGGCTATATATAAGCCTAGAGTGAAATAAGGGAGAGAAGGAAGATCCTGAGTTTGGAGCCATGCCACCTAACAGAGAAGCGAATTGTAGTGGCAGAGAGAGTTTGCTTAGCCAGCAGGAGAAGGAAAGGGAGGACAGTGACGTGGAGGGACCGCATGGGCGATGTGGATGCGGTGTAGGATTGGGGGAAGGGGTGAGCAAGTGGTGGAATGGTGTGTGCAGATCATTTAGTAAGGCGCTGGAATTTGCAAAGAGTGATCCCAGGAAGGCCATATTTTCGGTGAAAATGGGAATGGCACTGAGCCTGGTGTCGCTCCTGATGTTTATGGAGGAGCCCTACAAACAGATTAGTACTTATTCTATATGGGCAATATTGACCGTGGTGGTTGTCTTTGAATTTACTGTAGGTATGTTATGCATGCTCTCTGTTTATTGCTTTTGTTTTGGCCCTTTGGGTAGTGCTGTTCTTGTTTTCGTGGGCAATTGAATTATTTCTTTTTGAAGGAGAGTTCCTTGATAACCCAATTTGTCTGGGGGCTAATTGGTGCAACCCTTTTATGCAGCTCTCAATTATGGCGGTATTAATTGATGCTATAGATTTTGTTAGTTTTAATTCTAGTGCTTGGTCTTTACAAGCTAGCGGCAATGAGTGCCATATGATATACTCTTCATGATATTTATGATAGTGTTAATTGATGTTAATGATTTCTCTGGTTTCAATTCTATTGCTTCGTCTTCATAAACATTACTTAGATGCAATGAGTGCCTAATGATATTCTGTTCACTCTTATATACTATTCGTGACATTTATGACAATGAGTGTCAAATGATATAATATTCAAACTAGTATCCTATTCATGATATTCTGCCAATGATTTCTGTACAATAATATTACATGATGACACACTGGAGAAACAGAAATGCCAAATGCATTCAAAATAGACTACTGAAGCCATTCCCTCATAGCAAATATAATTTCACAATTGAAGAAGCTTTCTGTTTATCCTCTTCTTGCTGTTTCAGCACTCCCCTCTGTTCCATATCTTTTCCCCGCCCCATTACACCCAAATTCACAACCTGGCCGGTTTCATACTCTGTACAAAACAATATGGAAAAATAGTAGGTCCATTCCCGTGTCGATGGAGTAAACTTCTGTCTTAACAGAACGGTGCACAGTCCTTCCCAAGTGTTTTGGAGTAAATTATTGCCTGTTTAGGACAGACTAGATTGATTCCCATGTTTTTGGGTAAACAGCAGTCGTCTGTCCACGACATCTTATGCTTGAGTGGGGGAGGCCACAGTTCGAATCTTGAGTCGGTAGGTATGTGTGCCCTGAAATCCTAGCAGTCGGATGCGTCATTTGTTCTCATACTGAGAATTGCTATTCCTGGTAGTAGGAGGCTCAAGATATCACGCATCTGAAAAGGACCTTTACTTTTTCCCCGAGTAAACATTATTGTGTGCTTTGTGGTTGTTGTCTTTGTGATACCTTTTGAGAAGCATGCTTACAAATTCCTCAGTGGTGGAGGATGTTCCATATTAATATATCATTCTCTATTCGATTGTCTTCCATTTTTATGAAATAAAAATATTTGCCAACTGTTTCATGCTTCATAAGATTCTATTAAATGTATTCTTTTGTTATTAGGTGTCTCTATGTTTGAATTTCTTTTGATTTCAGGACCAAAACAATGAAATTGTCTGGTTTCAGAAAAACTGCCTGAAACATCCCATCTGTGCACTGGAACTAAACTGTGCTTTAAAGATTTGCGATACATTTCTTAAAAATAGTATCCAGAGAAATTTAAATTTCACCTTATATACCTGCTCAATGTTTCTGTATAAGGTCGAGTAAAAGAAAAACTGTCCAAAATCTCCATAACTGCACAGGTAACTATACGTTTTTAAGATATTAAATTTGACTTGTGAGGTCAAAAATAACCTACTTGGCAATCTCTGCCTTATGTTTTTGTCTTCATTTTGGTGACAACTCCCTTAAGTGTTTTCTAGGGTCCATTTACCACTTCCGAAGCCTTTTCCTGAACAATGAACTGATTTCCCACTAGATTAAGTCTTATCACATCCCTATGACCTATCCTAGAAGTTTCAAGTCAAATATATCAAAATACACATGTTTGTAAAAACAAGGGTGTCTTGGACATGCGTTAAGATCCAACACAAGTGTCTAAGCTTATTTTGAAATCCTGAGATTTTAATCACAGATTTTAACCTAACTCTAAAGCCATTGTAAAACCCCTCAGCCTCAACTATAAAATAGATCTTGAAATGGAAAAAGACTATTAGGTTGTTTTGAAAGTATAAGGAAAGTCTAAAGATATTCATTTGACACTTTAGGACCTGCAAGTACTAAGTTTTCTCCTACAACACTTGTGACAACATATTGAAGCCCCTCTATATTGTAGAATCTGCAGAAATAGCTTGGTGCCATCCTCCTCACATCCTCCATGGTGGCATCTCTCTTCTCTTAGGGAAATGTTCTATTTTCTC